>JANSTP010274224.1:0-10152 GCA_025330745.1 Cladonema radiatum | reverse complement strand
GCATTAATCAACTTACGATCATAGACACAATGAAAGCTTCTCTGCGCTACATCCAGTTCACTTTCATATTATCCTTGGTTTTATTAACTTTTTTTGTGTTACCTAATTTTTTTTTTAATATTAAAGAACAGGGACATCGAAATTTAAATGAAAAATATCTCGTCATTTCGGAAGTGCGCTCTTGAATGACCGTCGATTCTGAGAGTCTTATCTGTTTAAAAATTTTAAATAAAAACTCCGTGATGTATTACTTCAATCTGCTCCTAAGCCATTCTCCTTGTTTGCTCAGAACCTTCTCCTTGCTCCCCCTCCCAGTGGTCCGACGACACACGGAAAACTCACCAGACTGACTTCATATCACAAGTTTAAGCTAGCTGTTAAAAATTTGTTCAATGGAAAATGGACCAATGAAAAGAGAGTTTTTTATTGCTATTCATAATTTTAGATTTCTTGGGCGACATGTCTTACGTCAAAGCAGCTATTATTGAGGACATGACATGGCAAGGTTTCACAGGGGTTGGAGTTATGCAAGAAAATAAAGAGTTTAGTTTAGTTATTAAAGCCACAAGAGCAGCTTCATTTCCAAAAACAGGGTACAGTGGTGACATGGTCTTGATCGTTTCTGGGTGAGTATATTTTTTTAATCTCTTGAGCATTCTTCAACCTTAAATTTCTAAAGGGTGATAAGTGATTATCTAGAAATTAGAAAGTAGAGCTTACTATTTGGTTTGCAATATTTAGTAACCGGCCAAATCATGGAACTCACATTGTCAAGAGACCGAACAATATTAACGGAGTTCGAATTCGCATAAATTTAATGGCAAGGGACAGAAAATTATTTGATTATACGAGTTACATGAATTTGAACTCCATGTCAACGATACTTTTTGTCAATCTGCTTTGACCGATAAAACTAAGAAAATTCTGTATTCGCAACAATCTGATTATAACTCGAATATGCAACGAACTGAATTCCCTGAATTAGGGAATGTTCGAATTAAACAGACAATATAATTGATGGAAGGGACTTGGAAGTTTGTCCAAAACAAAGAAAGTTCGAATGATGCAGTATTTGAATTAGTGAACGTCTATTGTATATAAAATTCATCATAATAATACGTCTTCTAGAAGTACAAGTCATATCCGCATCATTTTAGCAACTGTTGATTTAACTGTACTTTATAAATTTCAGGACAACTGGAGGACCTGCAAGTAACTTGGCATTCCTCACTCGTTTTTCTGGAGTAGAAATTACAGCTTTTTGGGATGGCATAACAACAAGAGAGGGAGAATTCACAACAAATTTAGGTCGAATATCTAAATCAAGTACATGGTGTCTTAGTCTTTCTGCAACAAGCTTCAGCATTTCACCTACACTAGAGACAAAAGAAATGTTTCTGGAAAATCCGTTTTTGGACTGCTATCTTAATAACCAAGAATTATTACAAAGCGCTTCTAGTGATGACAGCCTCAGAGATATCTCGTATAAAATTGATCAGCATACATCATTTCTAGTACAAGTAAGATTTTTCTCTTCATTCCTGTCTACCAACGCTTCGAATAAAAGCCCCCCTTCTATTAAACGCCCCCCTCGATAAACGCCCCCTCTAAAAATTACTTTTGCAATAAACGCCCCCTCTAATAGACGCCCCTCGAACAATCGCCCCCTAAAAGGGGCGTTTATTCGAAAAGTATTTACCAAGAGGGGCGTTTAGTTGAAAACTACCCTTATTTTTGTCCTTTTTGCCTTAATTCGAAGCATTACAGTATACCATTTCTCACACACGCGACCTTAGTACCAATTTGCATTGCAAAATTCATATTTAGAAATTGGTTCATTTGGTAACAACTATGTTACTTTTCATATTTCATTTTCACTTTTCTCTATTCAGTTTTACTTACACACCGCCAATTAAATATCAAACTGAAAATAAGTAGGCTTTTTACAGGCTACTCAAATAATTTGGTTGGCTTGGACGAATTATTAAATCACGGGAAAAAAAAACAAACGCAATGGCTGTAAAAAGAAAGTTTAAACTTGTTATTTTCAGACAATTCCAAATGAACATATTCTGGGTTGTCCAGGAAATGAAAATATCAGAGAAAGCCTTCAAGAAAATTCAAATGACCTAAAAATCATGAAGGGAAACTTGGGTCCAACAGGTATCACATGGTCGTATGATTTTGACGTCGAGATTTCTCTTGATGCAGCACTGCAATGTTTGACAAGCAATTATCCTCAATTCGCTGAACACATTCCTCCATTATTTGAAGACGATGACAGCACAAACGCCAAAATTAACGACTTTTATGAAAATAAAGATACAAATTATATGTCTGCAAGTTTATTTTACGAGCTACCTAAAGATAGGAGGAAAATATGTGATATACTTGGTGCGAGCTCAAGTAGAACTTGTTCGAATGTTTTGAAAAACACAGGTATGTAAGAGTATTTCTTTAAACTACTTTGGCTTCATGTTCGCTCAAGATCATACTTCAAGCATGCTCTGTTATTGACTGGAAGGCATTAGCAAATATTTTGTTATAATAAGCCTCAAAATTCAATTGTACTTACAAGCATTTTATCCTCTGTTTTTTGTGTTTCAAATTGCTTGATTTTCCTTTCTTCCCATATTGCGTTATTCCCAAATTACATTGGTTAATTATGTTCCGAGTTCTCTGATTTCCTCTACTAACTAATTTCCTAATTTCTTTTTTTTTCCTAAAACACCAAAAATCCTAATTTTGAAAGTTTGCCTTACAACTAAGCCAAAAAGGCAATACTTTCATGCTGCACTATACTCTGCACTTTCATGCTGCACTAGACTATACTTTGATTAAACAATAAGCAAAATTCATACTCTTAATTGTCGCAGAAAAATCATGTACCGAGTTTTCAATATCAAAAATTTATTATCTGAACAAGGATAATCTGAAGATTTATTTAGAAACGAGGTCACCCCTGAGTGCCCAAAACTCGTCAGGCTTGCAATTTCTTAAGAAAGTTAACCACACTGTAAAAAAGGGAAATTTTCCTCCGGGTCCACACTTTAGAAAAGCCCGGCTGGGTAGTGGTAATGGATACTTAATGGATACATTCATGTAGCTGATCAATTTTTGCAATCTCTATGATGTCAGCTTTATAAAGGCTCTACTGTGGTTTGTAATCAGCTAGGTTTTATTTATCTGAATTTAGAATTCAAGTCCGTTCAGTTCAGCTTCGAGAAAAAATATCTTGAATTTGATGTGTCAGTGTTATTGAACTGGGATGTTTATGATGGAGTAACAACAGCAGTGACATTAACTTATAGCGCATCAACATCTTCATGGAATCTAAATATTCATGTTTTATCAATCAGTTTTGAACACGCAATTGCAAAGATAGACACCGGTATTCCTGAAAATCCTGCTACTGATGAAAATTTCGATAAAGCACAATACCTTATCGAAACAAGGATACAAAATTTGGTGTTAGATATCGATATTGCAAGAGACTCATTCTCAGTCAGGTTAAGTTTTGTTAATAAATTTTATTTTAAGTCTGTAAAGTCTATTTTAAGTCTGTAATCATAAGGCAAATTTTTGGTTTGTCCTATTCTCAATGGGCTTTTGATGGTCGTTACTTGTATAGAGGGGAGGAAGTGGAATTAAAACCTTCATTAATCATCGAAATAAAACAAAACTTGGTACAAATAAAAAAAAACTGTATGAGTAGTTTTTAAGAGTTTTTGAGATTTTTTTGCCTCATCTAGTCACGTTATTATGTGATGACGCGAGAGTTCAAAATCCAAAATTTAAGTAAAGAAGCAAAAGACCATCTGCACTTTGTCTAAAAACAAGATACTAAGGTTTCTTGATGACGTCATAGCTAGGGTCTGGGATCGAGTTTAGAAAAAATAGTTAGTGCAAAATATTTCCAGTTAAATATTTCTTAGTATGAACTATCACGGTATTTACGCTGAAAATACACTTGGGGGGGATTAACCCCTCCCTCATCCAACATAAGGTTAACTCCCACCTTGTAATTCGTTATCATTGGTGTCATATACGATTGATTAATAAGGAAAATTGCAGTCTTCTTGCAAAGACAAAGATTATAAATTCAAAATTACAAATTATAAATATTTCTTTAGGTAAATAGCAGAGTGTTAGTTCTGTAGCCTGTCATTCAGGCGTACCATGTTCAATCCACGTCGGTCGACTTTCTCAATAACTTAACAACTTTCTCGCTTAAAGTCTCTGGCGTCGCCATTCAAGCAAGGAAAATTTTTTATCTTTTTAAAGGGATTTCGATGTGAAAACATAAGTTGGGTTCATATGAAAGAGGAGAAAAAATGAGGAAGATTTTATTAAAAAAATTTTTTATTTCATCTCACTCTGTCTTTCGGTTCTCGAGATATTTGAGTTTAAAGATTTGTCACTTCGGGAATTTCCCTAAATAGTTGAAGAATCTGTGATGTCATATAGTGTATAGAAAAACTGCCCCAATCTTGAATGTTGAATATCTCTGATTATAATGTAATCTCATGCATGAAAATTTATATACAATTTGTACATATCACGAAAAATTCAATTCAAAAAAAAAATTTTCAAAAATAATCTTTTTTTTACTAGTTCCAGGCCCTTTTTTGTTTTAGGGTCAGGCTCAATATCTACCCAAGAAAGCTTTTTCTCAGCAAATGGATTGTTTTTTTGAGTTTGGAATCTTTCAAAGAACTATAAAAATTAAAAATAATTTTAACAGATATTTTCAAATACTCTAAATGGAGGAAAGCATGATTTTCAAAAGGGGGCTGGGACTAGTGACCCAAAGCTTATCTATCAATAAATTTATTGCAGAAGAGGTGTAATACACATTTACTATCTATATGAAAATTTTTAATTCGATAGCACTATTATAACCTGAGATTAACCACTATAACCACTATTATAACCTAAGATTGGGGCAATTTTCTATACACTAGATGACATCACAAATTCTTCAACTATTGAGAGAAATTCCCTAAGTGACAAATGTTTAAACTCAAATATCTCGAAAGTGAAAAGTCGGATTGAGATGAAATAAAAAAACTGGTATTCATCATTTTTTCTCCTCGTTCATATGAACCCAACTTATATTTTCACCTCGGAATCCCTTTAATGTTTTTTGTAAACCTGAATTTAATAGTTTTTTATGATTTTTCGTAAAACCGTATAAGACATCTTATGGCCAGATTTCAAGTCCATGTCTAATCTGCAGGGTCTTCTAAAATAACATAATATAAACTATATTACAGGCCTGTCGAGACCGTCCCCCCACCCACTTTTAGGCAGATTTTTTTTTTTTGACTTTTTTAACGCTAAAAATTATAAAAGCTACCCATTACACCATCCCCACCCCCAGTTTCAAAATAGATTCGATGCGCCTGTACTAAATAATTAAATACTAAATAAACTATACTGAATAACTAAGCACAAATAAACTAAAATCTAAATACCAGAATAATATATTCTTGTCATGTCATAACGGCGTCATCAATTATTTAGAGACTGCACCAAAACTATAGCCGCATCATTAAGTTCATAACAGATTGTATTTTTAGTGTAGTACATTTTATTGCTTGGCTACACATTCCTTTGTCGTTTCCCGATGTTTTATTAGGGGTTGCCCTCTATGGCTAAAACAGGTCAATTTACCCCATGACAAATAAGGTTGATTACGTAAGAACGGGACCAGCTTAGAAATTTGGCTTTGATAATGCAGGTGTTTCAATCCTGTAAAATTAATATGAGTAAACACAAATTACTTACTTACTTATATTTAATTGCATATAATTAACCATATTTTTAAAATAAAACGCTCTTAGGTTCCGAGGACATGTTACAGTCGGCCATCTTACGGATCTGGTCTTCGAAATATTATACAGCCACGGTGATGGTTTGAGAGTTGGTATATTTGCACCAACCATCAATCTAGATGGTATCATAGGAACTATATTCAACGAAAAAGAATCAACAATAGATGAACCTTGGCTCAAATCGTTCAGCGGAAGTATGTGTGAGAATTACGGAAACATTATTCTCGTTTTCAAAAATCAAATTCCAGACCGATTGGGTCAATTGACAACCTTTTGATTGGGTATTATCTCTACGACACTGTTAAGTGTAAAATTTAGAAAAAGTGTCTGGAAAATTCACCGGGTAGGATCTCACTATGTGTAACTTGCATAAGTGTGTAAATTGACTCTTTTTCTTGCCTGTTTCAAAGCTCACAAATAAATTTCATTTTGGACACTTCATGGGGAGGCATCTAACATTTTGAAATTGTCAATTTTGAATATATTCCTTATTATCTTTGAAGCATGAAAGGCCAAAAGTTTAATGTTTTTGTAAGACAAGAAAACCAGGGAAGATAAGGATTACTCACAAGTAAATTTATAAAATAGGCGCTGCATTCTTTTTATTTTATCCTACTTTATGCAACATTTAAGATTTTACGTTCAACTGTCAGTTCTTTTCGTTAGTTAGTTGTGTTAATTCCTTTCTACAAATATTAAAAGGTTTAACCAAATCAGAGTCTGCAGTTGTACAACTTTGGGCTGCCTGTAGGGCATTATTCACTTTTTTTCAACTTTTAAATTTTTATCACCAAATTTTCATTGTAAGTATCAAAAAGTGAAACTCTAAAATTTTTAAACTTGAATTTTTGAACTCATTTAGCTTTGGCAGATATTTCCAAAATATGACTGGAAATGTTAAATAACAAACTAGGATCGACTAATAAAGTACCAATATGTTCTTCTACTTTTCTGCTTTTCAGTTATCGTATTCAGTACAATAGAGGTAAGTTATTTTCATATCATCAATCTTTTCAAGCTCTTTTCGACAACCTTGGCCCGAGAGCTTTATTGCTTTTGTCTTACAAGAAAAAACAAGGAAGGAAGCACTGGAAACGAAGTTACGTTTTTTATCTAATTGTGGAAGTTTGTAATTAAAATGGTTTGCTCATCTTTTAGAATACTGCTGAAAATGGCTTGAAATTTCATGACCAGAATTTAAATGAAGTCAAATTGGGCGTAGGTACGAAAATTATATGTTAGCAGTATGTTCGTCTAGTAATTTGGGGCCACAACATTTAAAGCAGCAAGAATGCAGAAATTATAAAAAAAATTTAGCCTTTCTTATCCCTATTCATGCCGGGGGGAAAATTTTCTTTTCCACTAGTAGATAGTTTTCTTAGAATAACTCAAAAACGACAAATTCTTTTTCCATAAGCCTTTGTGGGCTGTATAAAATTCTAATATGACCAAATTCCTTAAAAAATATTGCAAAAAAATAAAACTCATGGGCCTGGTCCTGGGACTCAGTCAAGGTCGGTTTGGTCCCAAAATTGTTTATTTGTTTTGCGTTTTTTCAAGTTTTTATTCTTTTATCTAAAAGAACTACAGAAATGATGTACACTGCAAAAAATTACCGTATATTGATATTTAGAGCCAAAATTATGGCCAATAGCAAAGTAATAGGCAAATTTGTTGTCACACGACAGCAAAATGACCTCAAGGGCTTTGGTGAACCCCTTAAACCGTACGCCTTGGTATAATCCAACGAATAGTAGGCCTCGGTATAATCCAACGAGTTCTTCGATAATTTAGCAGTTGAGTTAACTGAATTCGAATTCATATTTCGAATAACCATAGACAACGATTGAATTCTTGATGGCATGATTTCAATTGTGTTTATAATGCAGTGCTATTGCCATAGCACCTCTTTTGTGAGAGATGGAAATATTAATCCGTATTAATATTTCCAAGGACGAGACATGGTGGAATGTGCAGAAAAATGAAAACCGGATCTTTTAGCCGGTTCTCTAAAAACTATTCACTTTGAAACTCAGTGGCTGAGAACAAATTCAAATAGATAAAAAGCAAAGCTTTTGCCATATATTTGAATAAGCCTACGAAACTTAATACTTGATTTTTGTAAATAATTTGAAATGTTAAAAATGTTTGCTGGAATTTGGATGGAAGGAAGACATGACTACGTAATTTTGCTTCTATTTGTAATATTTGCAATAAATAGCAAGAAAATTGTTTTACTTTAGCACATGTCTGTTTTTCTTTAACAAACCTCTTTCAGGAGTTTACTTCCAACTTACTTGGACGCGAATGGACGACATGTATACAGACGATTGCCAGGACAACACCTTATGTGTATTTCTCTACGAAAACCTTCCAAGCGCCACCGAAATCTCACTGAAAGGAAAATACGAAGATAAAACTTTGGATATTACCTTTAGAATAGATACGGAAATCCAGATCAGAGATTCTAAATTTTATTTTATGAAAGGAGAAATATTTTTGTCATTCAAGTTTCGTAAATACGATAGAAACTTTGCAGTTGGTATTCGGTGTACGTTAATATATAGAGATCCGAGCTCGACCATTATTCAAGGAGATCTTAAAATAACGGGTAAAATTTTTAACTCATTTTTTTTGTTTGTTTGTAAAAAACTCGGTAATTCAGCAAGTTATAATTAGTTATAAGTTAGCAACATAGTTAGCAATTAGTCAGCAACATAGTTATAAGTTTCCATCTAAACGTTTCTTCGTCTTGCATCTATAAAGGTCGACAACGTTTATCTGTCATAAGTTTTGGCTATTTTAGCCCTGGATATATAAAGACGTTATTAATTTAGAAAAGAAAGAAGGAAGCTGCTTTGAGCCGTGCTTAAATTGAAGCTTTCAAAATAATTTCTTGCTGAAAAAATATTTTCTCAACTGAAGTCAACTGTATTTTCTTAACCCTATTTTACCTGGAGGAGTGACCACGCCCACTGTTGCAGTGGCCACGCCAATTTACGGGTTCGGTTGGTCATTTTGGGTCAACAACCTGTTTTTGGGCGCGATTTTCCTGAAACACCTAATAATCTTAAAGTACTTTGTTTTAGTAGAAAAATAATGAAAACCGCATGTAAAAAGCCCTTTTGGTTCTCTTAAAATTGCCATTCAAATTTTGACCTAAAATTTGAAGATTTCGGACAACGTGTCCGCAAAAATGATGATGTTATCGACTTTTGATGATGTCATATGTGGAAAGTGGTATCAACTTGTTCACAATACGTTGGTCTATTACAGTACAAAGTTTTATAAGTTTATCTTCTGTATTTCCGAAGATATCGAAGGGGGGCGGAGACTTCGAAGTCCAAAAAAGCCCAGGAATAAAGGGTTAATTCAAAACGTTTTTTAATGTGTGGAGTGTCTAGTTCTATGTTTATTATTGACCAGTTTCTAAGCTAACCGTATATCTACACATGGATGTATAAAGGTTGTTTTTCTATGATTTAGATTACAGTCAAAGCCTTAATTAACAGACGTTCTCTAATTAGTTGGGAAAGGTCTCTTCACCCACGGTGTCCGCTAATTAGGGCTCTGACTGTTTTCAATACATTTCTTTTACAACACGATAGAGTTCTATATCTTAAAGTCATTGGTGAAATTTCCTGCAAAATTTCTATCTATGGTTGTAGAATTAATAGAACGACATTGAGTTTCCTACTCAAAAACTGAATAAAACGTTTTGGCTAGCGCATAACTTTAAATAAACTTTTCCTCACATTTTGAGTACCAAGTTGTACTAGTGATTACACATTTTATATTTTAGGTGTTATTGAAGCAGGTACGGGTGGATTGAGCCTCGATTTCATTTTGTCAGATGCAAATATGACGAATGTTTTTGGTTGTCCACAGATAGCCATATCGTATATAAGATTAGGAATGACAGTAAATTTCAAGATTCCTAATTTTAAGATGAGTAAGTAAATTCCAATAATTACTTTTTTCTTCTGAAAAGTTTTAGTTTTATGAATCGGTGAAAAATTCTGTGAAAGGGCGAGAAAAGAGTCTAGAACAACTCCAGCAAAAACCGACGACGACGAAACGTTGCTGTGAGTGGTCAGTCCATTCCCATGGACTCTTCACTAGAAGCATATGGTTTGTTACGTTTTTTATTTTTCGATTTTCCGCTGACATATTCGTAGTATAGTTTGCGTTGTTCTTCACGGCTCTTTTCAAGTTCTGCTGATATCTCGCCATAGACAGGAGATGGTAAGGTATATTCGGGTGACTGATAGTTGTAATTGAAGCTGTAGGTTGGCGATCCGGTGGCGGTGTATAG
>JANSTP010274202.1:0-10156 GCA_025330745.1 Cladonema radiatum | reverse complement strand
CTGGATAAAAAATGAGTTCCAAACTTACAAGATCTCTTAGGGTCATTTCGGACCTACATTTCATACTAGATTTTTTTATTGCTTGTTTCTGTCCATTTTTGAATAAACTTAAACCTGATTCGATAAAACACATGATATTTGTGTCGTTTGTCTTGTCAGACTTTACAAATGTCGATTAAAGAATTTGTCGAGAAATGAATATCTCATTTGTATGATATGATATTTTTCAAGAAATAATCGTACAAATGCAATTTTGGAGTGTCGGACAACTGAGGACCTCCCCTTTACAATGTCATATATAATATTAAGCTTTATTACCCGTCTAAGCGGGTTGATTTTCTGTATAAAAAATTTTGGCATTTTTATTGGTTTAAAAACTCTTGTTGCCATTGATGCCGGGCAAATACAGAGCGTTATTTGCCCGCTGCTATTGGTTACGTCAATTTTCTTTGCACAACAACGAAAAAAAATGAACAAATTCAATGCAATGGCATCATGCAAAATACCTCACATTCAAAAGTTTTCCTTTATGAATTCTTATGTTTAAAGATAGAATAATTAAAACAAAACGAACTGAAGTCTATGAGTTTGAAAGAAACAATTATCAAAAGTCTTTGACGGGTAATAATCCATATATTACATGTTTGCTTTGTGAAATACCTTCGAATATTGACCTCTGTTTCGTATTGCCCTCCCAAGCTCGGGCTATACTTTGACATAGGTCAATATTCTCCGGTATTTCCCTCAGAAACATGTAATGTAGGGTTAGTTGTATTGTTTTCTTGTTGTGTCACTAGAATTTTGCAGTGGGAATTGTATTTATTTTTAAGTATTTAAATATATAACTTTTTCACTGTATCTGTGTGTATGTAAAGTTATTTCATTTTTATTGATGATATATTTTCCTGTTAGATAGTCCATGGCAGTAGCTAGATTTTAACATAATATTGTGTAACTATTTTTCATAGTTAAAAACATATTTACATATCAGTAGGCAGCATTAAAAGTTATTGGTAATGATGAAAAGTCATATTTACATTATCGAAATACTCAGTGTCTGTATTCAAACCAAAGACTATCGAAATTCAAATCTCGAATGGAATCTCTTATGGCTCTGTTCAAATAAATGTAATTCAAATCTAAGTTAGAATTTTTTTCTATATAAATTTTGTGGAATAAAGACTTTATTTTGAAGATAAAGATAACAGGGTAAGGTAGGTCGACAAAAGTTTCATTAAATTATTAAAATCCTGAGTCATACTGCGTGTCTAGTCTTCATTAATGTTATATGCTTCTTAACGAAAAGTTTTATGTTATGCAAGTAGAAATTTAAAATATAAAGAAAGATTGAATTTGAATTTTTTAAAAAAATAGAAAAAATAATAAGAATGTTACATAATTGTTGAAAAAAATTGTCTCTGGTGATGATTGGTTTTTCAGTTAATCTGTCATACAATGAATTATTTCATAAAATTACTTTTATTTTGGTAAGTGCTAAGAAATATATGAAAGTCTTTTGAACAAGGTGTGAATACGGATGTTTTCATGCAATCAAAATTTTCTTAATGATTCGATGGAAATTTAGTCCTTTTACAGATAAAAGATGTCTCCCCACCCTAGCTGTTTGTCTAAATAACTTTTAAGAAAACAAAATTATGATCTTATACCTTTTAAGTCATAACATGAGCAGTGGCCATGACACAGCATTATGATCGGAGGGGCCATATTTTTGAATGGAGATACCTAAAACAAGCCTATCTTGATTAAATATGATTTGCCTAAAGATGTCTACTCTAGCGTTTTAAACATTGTCTCAATATAAATGTGACCCACTTAAAGTTTAATAACTTTGCCAGTGTTAATCATATTTGTCTGTGTTTTTCATGGTTAATGAAGCATAAAATAACATTTCAATTAACCAAGGTGATAGTATGAGCAATAAAGGAAAAAATAATTTATGTGGCCCACTCTCTCAAGACGAAATTGCCAGACTGTCCAGGGCAGAGATTACTGACAGAGTAATTTCAATAACTTTCCCCATAAGTTCCACATTACTCACTGGGTAGAGAAGTTCAAGGAGACAAGAACAATGATTAAGAGCACTAAGAATAGGCACATAACAACGAGCGATGCAAAGCGATCCAGAGAATGTTGACGCAGTGTAAGATTTGGTCGGGTGAAGTCCAAAAAAGTCACTCCAGAGACCCTCTCAAGAGTTGAGCTTTTTTCATTCATTTGCTCACAAGATCTTGAAGGATGATATTTGACAATATCTGTACAGAATCCAGATAAAAAGCTCAAAAGCAAGATAAAACAGAATGGTATGGCAAATCGTGTTGAGATGTGCCAGTGGTTTGAAAGCAAGTTGAAAGAATAGCCAGATTTTCTTCAGAATAAGTGGTACAGTGATAAAGTCCTTTTTTCTCTATGAAGCCATGCCAACAGCAAGAATTCATGTACTGGGAAACTCAAGCACTTTGCCTTTTCTTGGTGGATTATATCAATATTGTTCTTCCTTGAACTTCTAGGCCCAGCGGGTAATTTGTAACTTATTTTGAAAGCTGTTAAAATTAAACTGTCAGCAATCTCTCCTCTGGACAGTCTTCAATAATTTTGTTTTGAGAGAGTCGGTTCCATAAAATGTTATGTTACGTTATTTCCTTTATTGACCATGCTATCACTTTGGTTAATTGAAATGCTATACTATGCTCTATTGACCCTGAAAAAACAGACAAATATGATTAACACTGGAAAAGTTATTAAACTCAAAACGGGTCACATTTTTACTGAGACACCCTGCAGATGTTAAAAATTTGGCTGGGTATGAGGTTATTCAGGCATATGTATCAAACCAACCAGTTTTATGAAGAGTCATCATTTGGAAGTGCAGTACTGGTCCAAACAATATAGGTTTTTCAACCACTTTTTTGGTCATTTAAAAAAAAAGATTGGTTAACAAATAACTAAGTGAGCCCTGGTCCCCTGGCCCTCCTAGTGTTGTGGCCCAGAATAAGGCTACCAAACTGCAGACCTGCAGGACAGGAAGCAGAAATTTTGCAGCACTGTGTGTGCTTTTTCTTTTTAATGACTGTAAATTTCTACAATCGTGGCCAAAAATATTGGAACAAATTTTAGCTTTTTCAGTACAACTCTGCACCACAAGCGATAATTGAAAGGAGATATATTTAGTTTGTAGGACAGCAATCGCGCGATTTATCTATATGAGCCTTGGGCTCTTGGGTGAATGGGTGAAAACCACCTAGCTTCCTTCTGGGCTGTTTTTGTAGCCCTTTAGGGTGGCTATAAAGGGGAATCACCAAATTTGCACTTTCGCAATTTGGCTAATAAAAAACTGTATGTTTAATGAAAATTCAAAATTTGAAAACTGCCCAATTTTGCCCTTTGTGCCAAATATTTTTGTCCACCATTGTAGGTTTTCTTGTATAATATATAAAAAAAGTTTTCTTTCAAGAAACAATTTCAAGAAAATCTATAATTTTTATCAAAAAATACCAGCTTTTAGAAATGAAAGAAAACGTTGAATCCGTTAAGGGGAAGATGCTTTAGCATTAAAATATACTTAAATAAATTTTGCATGGTCTATTAACACTTGCCTATTAACATTTTTCTAAAATTATTTTTTTGAGCAGATGAATCATAAAACTTTTAAATACTAAATTCAAATCGTTCAAGCTAAACTACAGTTTCAAAGGCCTCCTGTAGTTAAACACTTAAAAAAAAAAAAAGATGTAAAAAATGTCAAACTGGTTTGATATTTTTTGAAGCTTTTTGATTAAAACTTCAAGAATCTATTGTTTTCAGAAATGTAGATAAATATGTGCACTGGCCATTCTAATACTAAACAAAATGCTAAAAATGTTATGATGAAAACTGACTAAATTTCAAAGCCCACAAAATATACGTGAAAATAAGTCAGATTGGAAAACAAGCAACACACAACTCTTTATATTAGCTGTTTGAAGTTATTAGATATTTCACCAAAATGCAAAACTTTTTTCAGCCAAAATTTTTTTAGAGCACATATAATTTCTGTAGCTTAGCTGCTTTTTTTAGCTAGAATTTTTAAAGGATTTCAGTTTTTGCAGTTAACTTCCTAATGTACTTCTTTCTAAATGAAAGAAGTCTTTCTCAAGAAGACTTCTTTCTAAAGAAGACTTCTTAAATGAAAGAAGACTTCTTTCTAAATGAAAGAAGTCTTAGAACAAAATATTTTCCTTAAAATTGTGTTAAAAGATGTATCAATTTCTCTAAATTATTTCTACTTGACACCTGAAATATATAAAAATAAACAAATGAAATAAATAATGAAAAAAGAAAATGCCACAGTGTGAATAGTCCATTTTGTAAGTACATGTTATGTATTGCATTATTTTTATTCAGAACATTATACCAAATGGGACCACTGATATAGACTTGGTTAGAATTTGGAAAGATGACGAAAGGTACGTTTTAAGAACTTTGTCTTGTTAACCTATCAGAAGAGCTGAATAGGTGTAAAAATTTCTTTTTGTCTTATTAAATTGTCTTATTATTACATCTTCAAGGTTAATGGCAGATGTTCCTTATTATGTTTCATATATGGGAGAAGAATTTCTTGTAAAATCAAAAGAAGCATTCATAAATAAAGGTTTTGAAGAACCAATTTTGTTAACACGTAAGTTTAAATCAATTTTAACCATTTGGAGAATTTGTGTTACTTTTATTTTATATGATTTGCATCTCAATGTTTTTGTTTTAGGTAACAGTAAAGATGATCTTGTGACATCAATCAGTATGAGATTTTTCTTTTGAATGAGTCTATTATTTTCCTTGAAAAACTATTCTTTTTTTTATTATATTTCTTTAAACTTATGTCAAAAAATAATAAGGGGGAAAATAATGCCCTGATTTTGCATTCAGTTTTGAATATTTTTATTTGTTTTTATTTTTATTGTCATTCGATGTTTACTTTTTTATGTGTCTATATAGCTTCTTTTTACTTTTGTGTTCACCTCTATGTATTGATAATGTTGCATGTTTGGTCTTTATTTGAATAATTTGTTTTGTTTTGTCTGTTTCCGTTTATCCAAGTTTGTTTCCTGCATCACTCATATTTTTAGTCATTATTAAAAAAATAATCAGAAAATATTTAAAAAGAAATTATTCAAAACAAATTCTGTTTTTTGTTGTTAAAATATGAAAGCGGGATACTTTTCCAATTATTTAATTTTTAAAGATAAATAAATGTTGCTTCTGCTACAAACTCAAAAACTCACTCACCTGAAATTCACTTAAAAGTTCTGCTACATCAAACAAGATTATTAACCCTATCCAGACCTGGGGGGGGTGTCAAATTGACCCACCCTGTGGTTTTTCTACTGTAACTCCAGAACGCCTAATTTTTATGTGACAAAACTTGGTGACTTTTATTGAAATTTTATTAGAAACAGTTTGAAAAAAAATTTCATTTTTCAGTAAAAAAGTCTCAAACAAATCCTTGTGCTATTGTTTTAGAAATGTGTTTGGACCCTAAATATGTTTTATTTATTGTATCAAGATGGCACCAATAATTGACGTCATTCATTTGGTGTCAGAGTGATGTCATAACGTCAAATTGATGTTTTTGTCAATTTTTTTGGTTTTTCCGAATATCTTTTGCACAAATTATGTTCTGAAGAGTTGTTTTATAACTTGGCATAGTTAGATAGTCATATCTGCTTTCTATCTCTGAAATTTGTTCTTTTCTAACCCTCCCCCCGGACACTTAAGGCCAAAAAAGCCCGGTCTTGATAGGGTTAAAATATGTTGAGAGAAATCAGATCATATAAGCTATGGTTTGAGAAGATATAAAAATTACTGATTTTGTTTACTTCTTATACTGCTGTTCTTTTCTCTGTCAGGTGCCTAATACAGGAGGGGCCTTAATAGGGAAGGGGGTTTTTTTGTTAGAATCTTTCAAAGAAATTAATATTATGGCAGGGTGGTCTCAATAACCAGTTGGGATGGTTGGGTATTTGTAGGAAAAATTGCACATTATTAAAGAGAGAAATGCAATTTGAATGTTTAAAACTCTTCAAGGAACAATCGTATTCATACAATTATATCAAAATAATCATACAAAATCAGAACCTTGTAAGAAACACTTGGGGAAATAGGGCAAGGTGGTGTGTAGTAGGTTTCTTAATAATTTCTGTGTTGGGGGGATGCTTTTTGTGGAAAAAATCTGAAAATTAATAAGCATATTCCCCTTGTATTAGGCACCCCACAGTACAGATTTAGTCAAAATTTTTTTCTTAGGTATGCTGATTGAGCGATCAAAATTTGATGTTGAGCCAGGTTCCTTTCATGCCTTCATTCACCGGAAAAATATGATGCAATTTGAAAAAGTTCTTGTCCTTGGTGTTTACATTGATGTTTCATTAAAGAAAATATTGTTTGATGAAAACAGTATTCTATTGAATGAAAGCACAGTTCAAAGAAAGTTTTCTCATTCAATTATCATGAAGATTGATGATTTAGTTCCATACTCAAAATATGAATTCCAAATCTATCCTTATTTATCAAATGGACTTACATTTGATTTTCCAATCAATTTTGTCCAAGAATTTGAGACATTGCAAGCAGGTAAAATTTGATTTATGAAGTTTTTTTGGAAAACAAACACTTTGAAGTTTGTAATTATTTTGAGATCTCTAAAAATCTTAAGCCAATGCAAGGAGACAAAAGGAACAATATTTTTCAATGAATAATTGAATTTATTACTTGTACCATAAATCTTTGCGATCATAAAATGTTGCGGAAGAAAATTTTGCAGAAATTATTTTTGCGATTTTGGACCGAAATTGCAAAATTTAGTTCTGCAAAACACTACTGATACTAGCCATTTGCAAAATTAAATTCTGCGAAACTGAAGAATTTTAATGGTCGAAAGGTCCACATTTTGTAAAATCAGCAATCTCTTCACCTCTTTTTTAGAGATTTGTATCAAGAAAAATGTCTTCAAAATACTGAAATGGCAAAAAGGAGTTTCAGAATATTTTGCAATTTGCGACTTTTTTGACACATAATTGCAAAAATTTGTTCCCCAATATTTTCTGATCACAAAAAATTACGCCCCTAAAGTAGAACCTTATATCTAAGCAACTATGTTTCACATTTTTTAGCACCATCACAAACTCCAAATTTGACGTGCACATCTTCAATGGATAAAATAAAATGTCATTTTGAAGATTTACCAAAAGAGTATTGGTTGGGTGAATTGTACAGTTATGAAGTAGCTTGTCTGAAAACATCTGTTCAACAAGAATATGATATCCATTCACTTTTCAATATTTCAAAAAACCTTACTCTACCTGGGTAAGTCAGTTGTTGGTGTTTCAAATCATTTGAAAGGCATGAGAAGGTCTTTGGAAACATAAGTAAGTTTGAAAGAGTAACAATTTTCATGCAGCTATGAATAAAGGTAATTTTTTTAAGTCATTTCAAAATAAAAGCCTTTGTGCATGGAAAACTAAAAGTTTCCATTGCTTATGCCTTTATTGAAAATTGACATAGTTTAATTTTGTCAATAGACTTTTAGTGAAAACAATTCAATATGGTGTAGCAACAAACAATGTGGAATTCGAAGCAAAGGAAATATTTGAAAACTTCACATTGGAAATTCGTGCAACAACAAAAAATGGTGATAATAAAGGTGTATCAAATCAAACTGTTGTACGTTCTCAAATTGGAGGTAATTGGATTTCAATTAAGCTGTTTTTTTTTTTTTTTTACTTTTTTTCTGCTATGTGTCAAGAAATCAAATGATTTCGGCTTTAAGCTTTTTGTAAAATTTTGAATCTAAAGTCATGAAAGAAATTTACAATAAGAAATTCTTAATTTCAGTATAATATTTTTTTCCAATTGTAAAAAGTATATATTATTAATGCCTTCCTATAGCAAATTTATAGTTACAGTAAGCTGTTAAGACACTTGCATCTCATAATTTCTTCATCTGTAAATGTTTTTACTTCATTATAGCACCAGATCATGCCCCTGAAAACTTTTTTATGACATACATCAACAGAAGGGTGTTATATCATTATGATAAGTATATTGATAATATTGATTATTGGAATTCATATATTGAAAATAAATGTTCATGGTATTTTGAAATGACAGTTAAATTTCCTTTACATCAAATAACTATTCCTTTTGAAAAAATACCAATAGACTTGAATCTAGTTGCACCTGTGCTTAATGAAACGTTTGTTGATATTATCATGGCAAATATCAATGCTCATAGCACTCAATACACATCAGATGCATCGGATAATGTTTGTTTCATTTTACCATGTGAAGAAGGTAAGCTAAGATTCAACTGAAATTCAACGTTTTACACGATTTTACATGATCAATTTACTTTTCATGCTTAAAAAAGTTAAGCTTTTGTTACTTGATTATTTTTAGTTCCATTTATTGAAATGCAGCTTGATATGCTAGAAGCAGAAATTATTGATCACAGTAATACTACAATCACTGCTTCATTTCCGAAGTTCAAATGGAGAGGCCGTCGAAAGTATTTACACATTTTATTTTATGCTGTTGATCAAGTAACTTATGATGGTGTAGTACCTGAAATCCAAAACAATTTTTTGAGAAATCCTGAAAACAAAGAAGAGGTTACTTTTTATATTGAGACTCAACTTGGATACTGGGTTCGAGTGTACCAATATCATCATTTTGTGAATAATGAAATTGAGACAAACTTTACAAATAATAATTACTCTTGTAATATTGAGCCAATTTCCTCGTTAATAAACGAGGGAAATGACATAGTTAGAGTCATTGGAAATTTTACTGGACTGCATCCTTACACAAATTATTCTGCAGCAATACAAACTTGTAATGAAATTGGTTGTCATGATAATATAACATTATTGAATGAAATTTTAACAAAACAATACAAACCAAATGCTCCTCCACAGAATTTGTCAATATCAGCTATAGAAGGGTTTCACATGCTTACAAACTGGTCAACTATTGACAGCTTCCATGTGCATGGTGTAATTAAAACTTTTCATTTGAATTATACAATTGTCACATTAAATCAAAGTGGTTATGTCGAGATACCGGGTGATGTGTTTTCTTATGTTATCCAAGATGTTGGAAAATACGAAGAAGTTTGTTTTCAGGTTGCTGGAAAAACATCCTACCCAGAAATTGGTGTTTATTCAAACTTTTCTTGTGAGTACTCAATGGAAGCAGGTTAGTTATAAAATGTTTTTTGGATATTTTAAGTATGTACTAGCACAGAAGTCTAGCACTAGTACTGAAGTCTTATTTTATATATTTATTGTACTATTTTATTGTTCTATTGCATCCTCTTGGTTCTGTTTTTGAGATTGCAAAGGCATATAATAATTTCCAAAATTACTCTGCTTCCATTCCCTGTTTAAAAGCTTTTCTTTTTTCTTTTTTTTTTAAAATCCTTTATTTTGTATCTAGAACAATTGGCTTTTTTAAATTCCCATTTTAGCAATCCGATTTATAGACAAAGTTTTTTTAGAAATTATAAATATGGTTAATTTTTATTACACACCTATGAAATTTTCAAGAATTTGATATAAAAATAAGATAAGTTATAAAAATTATATATCTACTTCAGCATTGAAAGAATATTTTTTTGTAATATGGTCCAGCTGCTTTTCCAGTATAAATTTGAATTCATTAAGTCGATATAAAACAATGTTGATGCTATATTATTGCACGGTGGTAAATAACGAAAACTTGGCTACTAATTTTATGTTTGTTTTAGTGTGGAGCTATACAAAGTAAAGGCTATGTTTAATTTTTTATAAATTTTAGCTCCCGGAATATCTCCAACAATCTGGGTGAACAAGAGTACAAGTTCATCATTTTTCATTGATTTAATCAAACCGCCAGATATTGCAGATTTGAATGGTATTCTTTGTTCAGTTGTCATCAAGTACAATGTATCTTTTAATAATTATACAACTGTTGTGTACAATATCAGCCATACAGGATTTTTTGAGTCAACAAAACCTCATACTCTTATTTTGGATGAACTGGTTGCGTTCACTGTTTATGCGATTCAAGCAGCTTATGTTACTGTTGCCACTGGACCGTTTTCCCATGTAGCTATAAACAAGACAAG
>JANSTP010274191.1:0-10156 GCA_025330745.1 Cladonema radiatum | reverse complement strand
AAGTTCAAAGAACAATATTTTTCAAATCAAACTCGATTTGATTTGAAAAATATTGTTGACGAGATCATGACCTCAAAATTACCTTCAGCATAGTTATTTTCATAATATATTATTTACATCGCTTTACATTACTGTAATATGTTAGTAATACATTATTTCTAATATATTAAAAAATATATTGCTGTAGTGTAAGTCCACCTTTAGAGAGCAGAGAGTATTAAACACCTAAAATTTCATACATAACTTTGCCTAGATGTAAACATTGAGATGAGCTTTGATAATCACGGTAAAAGGTTATTAAAGCTCGCAACTGGATTGTACTACTAAATATCTTTTGGTTTGATTTCTTACTATGGAAGATCCAAATGAGCGGACAATATTTGAATTGAGATTCTATTAAAACTTTACAAATGACTCTTAGCTTTCGTAAATTTCCATGAGCGTTCAAATGCTTTAAATATCGAACAATCAGTAGATAATTTGAAATTGGACACTAGGTATACCGAACTCTACCATCAAGAATCTTTTTTCTAGAAAGACGGTTTTTTTATCATTCTACAGAAAATCAATATGTTAAGGTGGTAAAACTATGTCTAAGTAATTATATGATAGTCATGACGGGTGACGCAAGTACAGAAGACCTAACCTAAATTGGAATAATAATAATAATAGATTCTGGGGTCAACTAATTGTGTGATCCTAATATTGTACAGGATCAAACACTAACACTAACAGGAAACTGAACACTAACAAATGCAACATTTCACTTCGTTCAACCACAAATAACGCAGTTTTCGGAAATACAACGAATTTCATTTGCCCAATTGTTTTTTCGGCGGTTCGCGTATGGCATCAGATTTCGATGCTAAAAATATGAGTATTTATATATATTTGATATATATATAAAATAAATACGAGTATTTATATACTTGAATCATATAGCCACTAAATTGTCTTACAATAGCTACGTCATCTTAAGAAAATGTTTACCTGCTATCCAATTTTTTTCAGTATATTTTCCATGTAACAAAAGCAAGCGGAAGCAACATTATATGAAACTTGAAAACTTTATCAGGAAAAAGTATTAATAGATACTTGCTCATATCACACAAAATATATATCGTTGATTTTCGAATAATTTAGTATGTTATGTTTTCCTGACCTCAGTTCCCGTAGGAAGAAACACTCCCACCTGTTGAAAATCATTTGTTTATATCTTCAGCATGGTGTCTTTGTTGGTCTCAACTCCTCCCCCCCCCCCTTAAAGAAAAGTCCGCCCCTTGAAATTTTGTCCCTCCCTACAAAGAAATTCCAAACCTTTCCCCTCTCCAAAGAAATTTCAATAATCTCTGCGCTCTCCCCATCAATAACACCCCTCCCTCCAAACACACATGCACACTAAAAACAAAAATCTAAGAATTTTAAAGATAGCTAAGGCAAACTTGGTATTTCTCTTGTATTGCCAAATCTGTTTCAAATCGGTGTTCAAACATTTTTATTTAAACATTTACAAACAATAATTTTTAAATGAAAAAGATGACCTGTGTTTTATTCCTAACACAATGTCAATCCATCCACCACCTTTTTTTTTGAAAACTAATTCTTCGAATCAAAACAAATAAATCAAATAATTTCAGAAATCGAATATTATCATTTCGAAATTTGAATGTTATTTATTCCAAATTTGAATGCAAACAGAAGCTGATAATTATGAGAAGCATGTATTTCATCATTTGAAACTGGTCCTACCTGATATTTTGAGTTAGTTTGATAGCACTGTTGCACAATAACAACAAGCGCTTTTGTTTTTAAAAAGCAACAAAAGGAAGAGGGGATGAGTCAATTTACTCAAAAAAATAATTTGAAAGATAATTATTTAAACTTATTCAGAAAAATTCATCAAAAGTCATTTAGGTCCCCACCATCGGTTTTAAAACAGCTTGGCCACCCATATTAGCTCCCCCCTTGAAATCATAACAATCTCCAAACCCCCACTTCAAATGGCTCTTTCAGGAAAAAGTCCCTTCCCCATATTTTAGGGGGGGGGGGAGACACCATGTTCAGTTGCATTGCTGGATGATAGTGAAATATTAAAAACCAAAAACTACTTTACTTTTGTTAATACAAACGTAAACCACGTTAATTTTTCTTCTGCTCTTTCATAATGAATTTCAAACTATTTATCCATAAATCTCAAGGATTCGATTGAAAGATCTAGTTTTAACGACAGCAGACACGATTCTAACTACTTGAAACAGGATTCCATGCAAATATGAAAAAGATTTAAAAAGAAACACTGAACAATATATTGTCTAATACACTCAAAAATATTCTCACCAAAGCTTTTAATATCCAAAATCAGATATTTTAATATTCTACTGGAATAAAAATTCCGAATAACCATTCTGCGGAAGAACAATCTCGACAATTTGCTTTTCATGGAGTGTAAAGACATAACGTTCGGGATGACGGAAGTGAATGTCATAAAGAAAATGAAAAGATATCATTCAGGAAAAATACTCAAAACATAAAATTCAACGTTGGCAAGGGGACACAAACTGGCACATTTTAAAATTAAAATTGAAACAACTTTTTCATCAATTTTATCCCAGGTCACCAACCAGTGTTGAGAAATTCAACATTGACAAGGAGATACAAACTGAGAAACTTTGGTATGAACCTTGAAACATCTTTTTCATCAATTCTATCCCAGGTCACCAACCAGTTTTGAGAAATTCAACGTTGGCAAGGGGATACAAACTGACAAATTTTAATATGAAACTTTAAACAATTTTTTCATCTATTCTATCCCAGGTCACCAAGCAGTGTTGAGAAATTCAACATTGGCAAGGGGATACAATTTGACAAACTTAATATGAAGTTTGAAACAATTTTTTCATCAATTCTATCCCGGGTCACCAAGCAGTGTTGAGAAATTCAACGTCGGCAAGGGGATACAAACTGACAAATTTTAGTACAAAATTTGAAAACTTTTTTTCATCAATTCTATCCCAGGTCACCAAGCAGTGTTGAGAAATTCAACGTTGGCAAGGGGATATAAACTGACAATCTTTAGTATGAAAATTCAAACAACTTTTTTCGTCAATTCTATCCCAGGTCACCAAGCAGTGTTGAAAAATTCAACGTTGGCAAGGGGATACAAACTGACAAATTTTAATATGAAACTTGAAACAAGTTTTCCATCAATTCTATCCTAGCTCACCAAGCAGTGTTGAGAAATTCAACGTTGGCAAGGGGATACAAACTGACAAATTTTAATATGAAACTTGAAACAAGTTTTCCATCAATTCTATCCTAGCTCACCAAGCAGTGTTGAGAAATTCAACGTTGGCAAGGGGATACAAACCGACAAATTTTGATATGAAACTTTAAACAATTTTTTCATCAATTCTATCCCAGGTCACCAAGCAGTGATGAGAAATTCAACGTTGGCAAGGGGATACAAACTGACAAGTTTTAGTATGAAAATTCAAACAACTTTTTTCATCAATTCTATCCCAGGTGACCAAGCAGTGTTGAAAAATTCAACGTTGGCAAGGGGATACAAACTTACAATATTTAGTACAAAATTTGAAAACTTTTTTTCATCAATTCTATCCAAGGTCACCAAGCAGTGTGACACAAACTGACAAATTTTAATATGAAACTTTAAACAATTTTTTCATCAATTCTATCCCATGTCACCAAGCAGTGTTGAGAAATTCAACGTTGGCAAGGTCATATAAACTGAAAATCTTTAGTTTGAAAATTCAAACAACTTTTTTCATCAGTTCTATCCCAGGTCACCAAGCAGTGTTGAGAAATTCAACGTTGGCAAGGGGATACAAACCGACAAATTTTGATATGAAACTTTAAACAATTTTTCCATCAATTCTATCCTAGCTCACCAAACAGTGTTGAGAAATTCAACGTTGGCAAGGGGATACAAACTGACAAGTTTTAGTATGAAAATTGAAACAAATTTTTCATCATTTGTATCCCAGGTCACCAAGCAGTGTTGAGAAATTCAACATTGGCAAGGGGATACAAAGTGGCAAGTTTTAGTATGAACTTTAAAACAACTTTTTCATCAATTTTTTCCGAGGTCACCAAGCAGTGTTGAGTAATTCAATTTCGGTAAAGGGAAACTGACAGAAAATATTTTTGATAAAATCTGAAAAATGTTTTTTATCAATTCTATCCCAAGTTTTGATAGTGTTGTCTCTTTAATAGTTCAAACATAACAAGAAAAGGAGAGGGTGAGAACAAGGCATATTACATTTCTGATATTTTACATTCAAAAATGAATACGCTGGTACGAAAAGAAACCAATAGCTTACCTATTATTAGTTTTTGTTGGTCCTCATAACTCCATATGCTGCATGATTTTTTGATTCTTGAGACTTGACTTCAATCCCTAGCTGTGACTTAATGTATTTGTAGATGTTTTTACTATTTATAACGTCATTATCAGCTGCAGATTGTCATCAATTATCTTTGTCAGGATCCTCAGTGACTCTTTGGAACCTGTTTAAAAAAATGTCTTGTGGCAAAATTGTATCGTTTCTTCTTCCAACAATTTGATTTTCCTGTCGCCAGTTGCATAACTGTCTATATTTGCTACTCATTGCTTCTGTATATAATCAACATTTTTAGTTTAAAAAGAAAACATAGGGCTTTAAGTCGTCAAGATAACAAAAAATACAATTTAGCTTTTTCTAGCATAGTACGTACTTTTGGGAAAATTTCATATATTATCGGTTTAGTCTGTCAGATTCAAATTGTAATTCCTTTAAGAACAGATGACATCACAACCATGATATATCAGGTTGATGATATCACAACTATGGATGTTGGTCAGGTTCAGTCAGGTGAATTACATCTTATTAAAAGAAAAATATATAAATCTCAATAACAAAAACCAACTTTTGATTCTATAAAATAGATTTTTTAAGTAGGTGAAGCTCCACTTCTAGTTGGCCTGAACTCAAAGAAATTATTTAAAGGAGTATGACCCCTGTCTTTTAATCCGATGAGAAATATTTATGAAGGTTGTGTGCCTGTACTAATGACAATCAATTTCCTTAACAAACAGTCTTCATTAGAAGAAAAAGCTTTCTTACCATTGGCATGCTACATTCAAAGACAGACTCGTTATCTACACGTACTTACATTATAAGCAGAAACTTTTTGCGGATAATAGCGAAACATTTGTGACTCTTTTTTTAATTTTTGGTCAGAAGACTTTTTTCCAGACATTTTTAGAGGAACGCCTTAATTGAAGCATTGCAAAGCTAAAATGTTTATGGCAAAAAAATCAATTCCAAAGTATGGCTATGAAAGCATTTAATGTCGAGTTAAAAAATAAACGTCAGTTTTCTTTACTCAGCCATTTTTAAAGTATTGAAGGTCTACAATCCTCTGAATGTAATAAAATTTGAGCTATTGTAGAAAAACTGATATTCAATACTTGCAGATAAAAATGCTTTTGATTTCACGAAAATTTTGTATCTTTCTGAATGAAAAAAAAATACAAAGAGTTTCGCTGTGTGCTTTCCGACAATCCAATTTTCGGAAAAACAAACTTTTGGTCATAATTTTGTCTGAAACTTTGTCACCCTGAAAGTTCTGTCACCCTGACATTTTGCATAATTTTGATACTTATAGCAACAAGCCAACATATGGAATGCTTTCACAGTTTTTCTCTATACATGGCCTTTCTTAAAACTGGGCAAGAAAATGATGTAGTAAATTATCATCTAAAGCGATTGTGACAGCTGACAACAACTTGCTGCATACTTTCCTTTTCATGGTAGGTAGATAAAATCGACAAAAAAAATTTGCCAAAAAAAGTACCCAGAAAAAAGCTGGAATTATTTTTCCTAGATGTAGCAATAACTAAGGGTAATGAAACAAAAATTTCCCAATAAACTTGAGGTTACTTTTCAAAAAACAGGCTTTTTAATTTCTTAAATTGTTAAAAAATTGTTTTCTTTAATATACAACATTAACTAGCCATCAGAGCCTTTAACTGAAATTGGATGCTGAGATTATCATTCCAACCATTTTTGCTAATCTCCACCTTTCATCAAATTACCAATCACCGCATCATCGCAGTTAAAAACTTAGTGGTCTGGTTTAGACAGCCGATCAGCCTCCTATTGTATATTTTGCATTTTAAAAGACATAGGGCTTCCTACCAACTATATTTTTGCTTAATTCATGTTGTTAAGTTTTGGGAAACGGAATGCACAATTTTGAAATGAGTTTCAAGGTATCATTTTCGCAATTACTGCTGTATATGATTCTGCCAGCAAAGAGGAAGAAATTTTTACCTTGGTGGTGAATATTTAATTACCAACAAAATTATTAACCATACAGCTCGAAATATTACCAACAATGGAAAATTACCAACAAACTTATTTGCCTATGAATTTCTTACTGATAAGGTATTATTAAAAGAATATATCAATTCATTACTTTTAAAAAGATTTCTTAAAAATGAAACTTGCTTCAAAGGTTGCTTTTAATAAAATCAAATTCTCATAAAGCAACCACTTTTAATGAGTTAAACTATTAAAGTCTTTTGTTAAGTCAAAATACCTTGTTGCTTAAACAGTCTTTTAATAATTATTATTATTATTAATTATTATTGTTATTATTATTAACAATTTATTTATAGTTGACAACGAGATGCATCATAAAAGGACCTAGCTATACAGTGATACACAGAGTTATATACAATGTATGCTAATTAATGTCAACTTTACAAAAAAAACACAAACAAAAAAAAAAAAATATTACCAACAATGGAAAATTACCAACAAACTTATTTGCCTATGAATTTCTTACTGATAAGGTATAGAAGTCTTTTGTTTAAAAGTAAAAGTGACAAAATAACTAATAGAGTTCTACAACTTTTGATAAATCAATTAAGAGAATAAAAAAAAGTGGCTTATAAATAAGGCAGTTATATTTTTTATTCAAGAAAGATGCAAAAGCAACCTACGTAGATTATGGAGGCTGAAAAATATAAGGAAAAAAGAAAATAGACAGGTAATCTAAGGAAAATTTACCTACAAAAATTTTTAACGAAAGCTTTTACAGTAATATGAAATATCAATACATACAATTTAAAGCTATTGTAATAAAGGATAAAAAAAATGAATTCTTTAGAAAAAAAGGAATGAAATTAACAACTTTACAAAAACTCATTTAGAAAATATTTGCAGAATAAAGATAATAAATTTAATATATGAAAGTTTTATTTTCTCGAATCAAATGTTATTTAATTCCATGGTATTTAGAGAGGTGCTAGCTCCCCCAAAAAAGGTTAGGTCCCTTCTAAAGATAAGGTCCCCCCTGGTATCAAACTATCTTAGCCCCCGCTATGAACTCAAAGTTTTCAAAACACGGTTAAAATCAAATTATTGCAACTTGATACTACATACTGTCACGCCCTTCACCCTCATACAAAACGTTCTATAAAAGTACATCTAATTAAAACATTTTACAAACAAAAATGAAATTTATGAATATTAATAACTTAAAGGGATTCCAAGGTGAAAATATAAGTTGGGTTCATATGAAAGAGGAGAAAAAATGATGAACACCAGTTTTTATTTCATCTCAATCCGACTTTTGTTTCTTGAGATATTTGAGTTTAAAGAGTTGTCACTTAGGGAATTTCCCTAAATTGTTAAAGAATTTGTGATGTCATCTAGTGTATAGAAAAATTGCATTTCTAATATAGGTTTACTTTATTCCTTAGAGGGCCAATCCCTGATTGCAGCAACAGTGAAATGCCTAGGGGGCATGTTGGAAAAGGAAAAGGAAAAATAAAGGAAAAATAAATGGTCTTTCCAATGAGACCAAAACCAATATCCCGGAGGCCTCAAGACCTAATCACTTAAAGTATGTTTGAACAAAAAAAAAGCTAGACAGAGTATTAAAAGAAACGCAGAAACAAATTTTGCAATTAAAAACAATCTTAAATAGACCTTTAGCTTTTTGATTATAAGTAACACTTTACTAAGGTTTAAGTGGAGATATGCAAATAGATTGGTTATCCACACTGTTTGCATAAAAATAAAAAAGCTAGTCAAAAGTCATATCCTTAAAACAATGCATGTTTATACAAAAAGATATGTAAAAATGTGAAGTGCTAGTAAAATGCCAAAAAGACTAGCAAAATGTAGGAAAAGAATTCTGATGATGCGTTTTTAAAAAACTTATACCACTAATGCTTATTTATAGAGCTGTGAGAAAAATATTTGATCGTAAGTGCCCACGAGACCAAAGAAATGGGTCAAAATTATAATAAGTTTTGAGCACTTGCACAAAAAAAATAGACCCAAATCGCCCCAAAAATTATACTAGATGCTGAAAAAAGTTTTAGCCCCCCCCAAGATTTCTGAGGGGGGGTGCATACCATGAATTCTTTAATATAAGAAAGGAATGGAGAGAGCATATAAAGTCTGTGGTCAGTGAAAAATGCCATACAAGGTTTCTCTTCATTAAGTCAAAATAAAAGATTCCAGATTCCAGTATAAGGCATATGCATATGTAAAAATATGAGCTGTTGGTACTCATACCCAGTGGATAAAACAGAAAAAGATAGTAGAGGTCATTTTTAATATGTGTGATCAAATTACTTTCCTTTCCAAATTGTTTCTCACATGAAACCAGGAAATTTTTGCAGCTAGATTCATTGAATAGAGGCTCAGTAGGCATTTTTGAATGCCTCATGCCCAGACTGTCGAGTATGGCAGATTTTGATGAGATCTCAAGTGTGCTGACACTGACACTATATCAAGTGCATTGTCAATGACAGCCAGATTCCGGATTTTGGGTCAAGTAGTGTGCATAGCCAAATTTGAATTGAATTACTAATGGAAGGAAAAAAGTAAAAGTTTCTGTAAAAATGTAAAAGGTCTAAGAGACAGTCAAAGCGGAATACATCAGCAAATATGAGTATATAATTTTTGTTTTTACCAAGTGCACACAAATAAATGAAAGCTTTTTTCTGGAGTGCACACAACTGCGCCACACTCGGCAGTCCAGAAACACACTTCCTCCAGAAGCAAGGCCTTTTTTAGAAGGTTAGGGCAGCGTGTGACATCTCTATAAAGGGCATCATAGAGGGTAAAAAAACTGATCTAAGCTAGAGTTTCTGTCATTTGTTACTCAAAATAGAGACAAAAATTGAGAAAATAAGGAAAGGCAGCATCCGTTACTCTGACCAATAGGCCCTGAGAAGGTACTGGCACTGAGAAGGCCTGATATCCTGATTGTACTCGCTTGACAACCGAGGCATGGTTTCAAATCAGAATCCTAAAGATTGCTGCAGCCAAATGCACTGGCTGCGCTATGCTCCCTTATGCATGTGCTCCAATATCTTTGTGCTTTACATTTTCAGAGAAATGAACTATCTATCTAAGATTCTACAGATTGTTTGTCAAAAATAATTTTTGCTTCACTAGCTCCATGCCCTGTTTCATTTTAGGGTCAGGCTAAATATCTACCAAACAAAACTTTTTTTCAATAAATGAATTCTTTTTCTTAGTTTGGAATCTTTAGAAGAAATTTAAAAATACAAAATAATTTTAAAAGATATTTTCAAAAGCTCTAAATCAACGACAGCATGATTTTCAAAAGGGGCCTGGGACTAGTGACCAGAAGCTTATTTATCAACAAATTTATTGCAAAAAAGGTGTAATACACATCCACTATCTATATGAAAGTTTTTAATTCGATAGCACTATTACAAACTGAGATATTTAAAATTGAAGATTGGGGAAATTTTTCTATGCACTAGATGACATTGCAAATTCTTCAACTAATTAGGAAAATTCCTTAAGTGACAAATAAACCTTTAAACTCAAATATCTTGAGAACCAAAAGTCATATTGAGATGAAGTAAAAACTGGCGTTCATAAATTTTTCTCCTCTTTCATATGAACCCAACTTATATTTTCATCTAGGAATCCCGTTAATCTTGCGGCTTACCAAAAACAATTTTTGGAGGAAATTTAATTTTGGAGCTTAACAAAAAAATTTTTAGAGGAAACTTAATTTTGCAGCTTACAAAAATGTTTTCTGAGAGAAATTAAGTTTTTGGTTCACCAAAAATGTTTTTCGGCAGAAATTTAATTTG
>JANSTP010274146.1:0-19456 GCA_025330745.1 Cladonema radiatum | reverse complement strand
ATTAGAAGGCCTTTTCTCGGTCATGTCTGCAGGGAAATTGTAATATTGATTTTAATTTTTTTTTTTTTTTTTTTTTTTGTTTGAAATAAAACAATTACAACAATTGATAAAACAAAAAAGTTATGGTTTTTAAGGTTTTTTAAACTTTTAAAGCTGAAAGAACAATAAAATATTTGGGGGGGTATGATACCAGAGATTTTGTGTGTGTTGCAACTGAAAAATTTGAACCAATAAGCTGGCTTATTTCAAAAATTCTTCACACGTCCCTAACTAGGCACATTTACTTTTTACTATTTTTTAGCTAGAACATTGAAAACATTCAAGGTGATTAAACTATTCATTCATCAGGCTCAAATAGTTGGCATATCTTTTTTTAACCTAGCTACCTACCATTTGTTGCAGTTCCGACGTGATAGCTATTATGCCTGCAGATGCCAGTGTGGATTTCATTTTTTTCTCATGCCAGAGGTTAATCTTTAGATCTTTGCCCCTGGGCCAACAGTTTCAACAGTTTTATTTACGCCTAGCTAGTTTATTTCACAAATAATGACAAAAAATTTCATAAGCTACCTACACATCTTAGAAGGCTAAACCACAGCAATTCTCCGACCTGCAGATGTGTCATAGCAAATAGTCAGGTAGCTGACGACAAAAAATCATGGAAAACTTGCGGACACACCAAAATTGGTCCCAGACGATTGTATGTGCAGGATTTTATGCAGACATTTTTGACTAGATCTGTTTTCAGCTTATGGTTTGAGTTTTATTCACACAGTTTTGATATTTTGATCTTCAACTTTTAGACAATTATTCCTCCTCAGTATCTTTCATTTAGTAGCATCCTCTTGAATTTTGTTGTTAATTCATGATTTCTAATTCACTCTTGCTTAAAACTGGCCATACTTCAATTTAAAAATAAAAATTTTTTATTTTTAATCATCAAATAAAAACTAATAAAATTTGCATAGAAATTAGCTCAATTTCACTTTGTTTCCATGAAACTTCAATGTTTCAAGAATGGAATTGGTTTATGGGTTTCAATGTCACCAGAGAAAATTAACAACAAATGTTTTAAATATTTTTTTATAATAGCAAAGATTATGGTTTTCGAACCGGTAGAATAAAGATACGGCTCTTTATTCGACCAGTAATTTCCATAATTTCATTTGCCGGCAGAATAAGGACCCCTCTTTATGCTGCCGGTACCGGCAGAATATCCACTCCGAAGTTATTACCATTGAAATCTTTTTTTATCCTAACAATGCAAGTTCATGTTTGTTATTTTAATCCACAAGCTCAAAAACAGTAACCAAATTAATGTTTTTCCTCAGCAGTTTAAGTGTTTTTTGAAGATTCAATTAAAAAACTCAATTTAAGATTGAGTTCTTAGGTCCATTTACCAGTCCTAAGAAATATTTTCATAAAACCCTGACGTGGTCTAATTATAGTCTGAAAATCTTTACTGGAAGAAATGGAAAGGTCATTTTCCTTTAATTAATAGCTAACTTTTCATCGTATTTACATGTGTCAGTTTTCTTTGGAAAAAGTAGCGGAAGTAAGAAAAAAGTTATATACTTCTCCGTACATTTAAAATGTACTATTCAGTTATGTTCAGATACTCAAGTTTGCTGTTTTTATTTTTTCATGGATTCTATGTCAGCTAAGTAAATTGTTACTCAATCGGCATATGCAATGATGTCTTTATGCAGAATGTTTTTTTCGAAATAACCAAAAAAACCTTGCAATAAATTGATATTGATTTTCAGTTTTTTTGAAATTTGGATTCCTTAAAGATTTATAGAAAGTCCAGTAAGATTTTTTTGCTGTTTCACTTGCTCATAAACAATTCGGAAAGGTTTTCATATTGTCCGAAGAAATGTTTTGTTTTCTCAATTTTTGTGTCACCAGATACTTGACTAAAAAGATTAGCCATTTGGCTTACTAGAATAATCATGTGACCTCAGGTGAACGTCAACAAATTCTGGCTAGCTGGAGTGAAAGTGGCAGATCACATGCTTGTCTTCTTGTCAGTTGCTGTTTCGGCAGGGCCTGCTGACATCATTTGAATTGAATTGAATGACATTGACAAATTACAAATTATATACACACTATTACGGGGATTTATCCAAGCACTTGTTGACCTCCGTTGAACGGCTGTCAAAATTCAATTTTCCAGATCGAGTTTTGATACTAAATCTTCATCAAGCAAACCTTCATAGCATACAAACTAAACTCATGCCCATGCTGTTCTTTAGTTGCCCCTAACAACAACTTAAAATTAAATAACTATTCTCTAAAATGCCATATGAGATAATAACAGTATAAATCAAAAGTCAAAATTAACAAAAGTAGAGCATCATAGTCAAAAATCCTCTACCTGACTCAATCATTGTGAGTGACTATCAAAGTCACAAACTTTAAAACTCAATCCTTTGTTCAAATACGGAGGTCAGTAAAAGTGCTTGGATAAATCATTGTATTAAAATAATAAACAAATAATAAATAGGCAAACATTATATAACAAGAACATTCATGGGATAGCTCAGCTTATGATTAGAATAAGTAGCTAATTGAAGTCAACGTTAATTAAAACTTAACTTTGAATGAATGGAGAAGAAAGTAAAAAAAAATTAAAAAAAAAATTAATAAATAAATAAAAAATAAAGAGAAAGTAAGGGAGAGGTATATAGTATTGCTTGCAGATACAACGGGCAGTTCTCTGATATCCATTTTTTAGTTTGCTTTTGAAATAAACACTTTACTAGCTTTATATTCAGGGAGAACCATATTATCTTTGGACCTAGAAATGAGAGACTATCTATTCCACTCCTGGTACTATTTTTGTTCGGACTAATGAACTATTTAATGTTTTAATCTTTCGAGTAAATATCCCAGACACTATTTCCAGAGAAACATTTTTGTCTAGCCTATACATGTCAGTAGCAAATTTTCTTATTATTTTAGTACACTAGCAGAATTGTCCCTTTCTAAATGATATCGAAAAGGAGATTTTTTGTCTTCGTATACACAAAGGCACCTTTCATGAACTTGATTTATCAAATTGTTCGTTTTCTTACCATGACACATCCAAATTAATGGATTGTAATTAAATTGGACATCAAAAAATACATTCATAAGAAGTTTTTATTTCAAAGTTCATGTAGGTGGAACTCCTAGGAATTGTGCGCCTGTTTTTTGATTGGCTTTCTTCCATATATCTCTGATTTGGTTTTCAAAGCTTAGTTTTCTGTCAGTCTTAAGGCCAAGCAATTCAACCAATTTAAGGCCAATCAAACAACCATCTAGTGCAATATTGATTTTGTTGGTACTGTTGAGTGTTAGCGGAAACTTTTCAGGATTAGCTTTCAACTCATTATCCTTAAACCACTGAATAAGGGAACTAGCATCTTCTTTCAGCTTTCTTTCAAGATTCAATATGTTTTCCTCACATCAATATGGTGTGTTGTCATATGCAAAACTGGCAAAGCATGTTTTATCCAAGGTAAAAAGAGGTCACAAAGAAACACATGGATTAGTGGACCAAGGATGGAGCCCTGGGGCACACACCGAATAAAATTTCTTTCCAGGAGTTGTAAAATGCTCCATTTTTAACTCTTTGTTTTCTATTTGACAAGTAGCCCAATTATATGAAAAACCATAAGCATTCAGTGTGTAAGCCAGGACTTGAAAAAATTCAGCAATTTTCAAATTGAATTGGGAAATTTCGAATATTTCAAGCTTGATTCATACATCTCTCAATGTAATAAAGCAATTACAAGCATTAAATTAGCATTATTAGGAAAGGTTTACCATTGTTTTGCACAATAATATCCAAGATTTAAAATATTTTAACAGTATTGCAAGAGCTAATTGGGAAAAAATAGGCTATTTTTCAATTGGGAAAACGGCGGAAGCGCTGAAAATAAGACCCTAGCTTACACTTTGGCATTTTACTTGCAATTAATAAATCATGTGGTAGACAATCAAAAGCCTTAGAGAGATCAGTCAATAGGGCACCAAAGAATTGGTGATTATCATTACAATTTTTCCACTCTTCAGTCATGGCAATTAAATAATGTTGAGTTGAGTACCTTTTTCCGAAACCGCTTTGGTATTTTGATAATGTTGAATTAAAAAACATGGTTTTTTGATCTCTCGAAAGAAAAACTTTTTTAGAAACTATTTTGATAAGTTTCCAACCTTTGATTTTCATCTAAATGTCTTTTTCAAGACAATCATTCAATCAGGTTGAAGAAGGTTTTTTGAAAGGGGTGAGAAAATGGCAGTTTTTTAATTTTTTGAGGGATTTTTAATTTTTTGCAACCTTTACCTACTTGATTGCAGATTTAGTAAATACTCATGATTTATTTTTTAGGAATATGCTATAAATATAGAAAAATGTCGTTTCTATGGGATTCATTCATCATTTTTGGATCAGAAATTTTATTTTTCTGCTTTGGATGGGTATTCTTTTTACATAAACTGTTCAAGAATTATGAAATTAAACATTTGACCGTACAGTTGGCTTTTGCCATTACTTTTTCATTTTCTTGTGTTATGTTTGAATTAGTTATATTTGAAATTTTAAGTTATCTAGAACCAAGTTCAAGATATTTCCATTGGAGATTGCTTATTTACTGTATGTTAGTTGTGTTGATATTCCTCATACCGTTTTATATTGGATATCTGCTAGTTGCAAATGTTCAGTGGGTACCTAAAGGTTTCCATAGAATTCTCGCATTTTTCTACTGGTTTGTATTTTTCTACTTCTTCTGGAAAATACGAAACCCGTTTCCAATTTTGAGTGCCAAACATGGTATATTTTCAATCGAGCAAGGAATAAGTCGTGTTGGAGTTATTGGCGTTACTGTTATGGCCATTTTGTCAGGGTTTGGTGCTGTGAATTGCCCGTACACTTATATGTCGTACTTCATGAGGTATGTCTCAGATAATGATATACAAACTGTTGAAAGACGACTGCTGCAAACTTTAGAGCTTATTGTTGCTAAGAAAAAGAGAATAGCAATGTCCAAGAGAGCTAGATTTAACAATCAATCCAAGGAAACATCTAAAGGTATTAAAATTTACTTTTTATCCTTTTTATGAATTTTTTCCACTCGAGATTCCATCATATAATCCAATTTACTTTGCTTTGATGAGGGTATTTGATGACAGGTTTTCTCATTTGAGGAAGATGATCATTCCCTGTTCTCCTCAACACGCCCCTAAATCAAATTAAGGCGAGTAGTTAATCACATGACCTGGAAATCTCAAAAACACTAAGACTGCTCTTCTAAAACATGCAAAAATAACAAACAAATTAACAAATCACACTCCTTAATTTTTGTTCCAGAGGAGCATTGAATACTCTATTATTTTATAGTTTTAATGTTTGAAGAAAATCTAAGTTTTTGATAAAAGAAAATTTTTTAGTTTTTCTCAAGCTGTTTCATGTAATCTTAATATATTTGAACCCAAAAAGTAATAAGCACCTGTTCTGGAATTTCTGAGAGTTAAAACCTCAAACGTTTCAGTGTTTGCAAAATATTCAGCTAATAAAGTTAAAAATGCAATTAGCAATAAGCAGGTTTTCATGGTGAAGCATCATTTGCTTTGTTTTTATGGAGGAACTGACAGGAAAGAAAATGCGGTCTGAAAAGGGAAAAATGTAAGCATTAGCCCATACATGCGTTTTAAGAACTTTCTTAGCTTTAGCCCTACTTAGTGGAATGAAAATATGTGGAAACAAGGGAAAATCGAAAGAATAAATGCTTCCGTTTTCCGGACGGGCGCCCAAAATATCTCTAGTAACATTTTTTAAAGAAAGACTATTGTATTGAAAGATATTGCTCTAGTCACGACACCCAAAGTAAAATATTTCTGAAAAAACAGAACCCCCATTGAGAGTCTACATTTTCCCTTGGAAAGTTTAATATATTCCTCAAAATACATGTGCACTTTACAAAATGGATTTAACCACAGATATGTACAGTATTTTAAAGTGTTCATTTTCCTTGTAACTTTGAATTTTCTTACCTGTCAGCAGAAGGCAGAAACCAAAAGATAGGCATGTGCAGAGATGCTACTAAAAGCCATTGATTAATTAAGTTTTTCATTAAGTTCTAATTAATTTAAAAATCTGTATTCATTTATTCAAAAGAATAAGTATCCTATCAGAAATTCAAACATTCACAGCTTGAAATTAACGTTCAAAAACATGCAAATGATTGCTTCAATGTTTTTGGATGCCAATATTCCTATCTTTTATTATTTTTTCCAAAAAAATTTACATGTGGAAAAATGTGTCCATCCAGAATAAAATTATTTTTTTTTAAACCTGAATCATATGTTTTGAGGAATGGAAACCAAATTATTACTGTAGAGAAGTATCATTTATTTTTTGGAGAATTTAGATGAGAATATGAATTCAGCATTCAATGAATTATGAATTCTACAAACTGATGCAGTGAGTTTGACCTGTCGGAATGTGAAGCCTCATGGATGGCCAGTCTTTTATTGCCAGAATCCTGAACAAAAACCTAGCAATTTAGGGTAAGTACAATGACGTTGGTCAGCTTATAAAGCAACCAAGTAAACAAGCAACAAAATAATTATTTTTAACCTATTGGACATGATGACCAAGCTTTTACCATCGGTTAAGACCAATCATGATAGTGGTAGTAATGCTTGCTATCTGATATAGGAACAAGGTTTTATGCAGACATTTCTTAAGACCATTTAAGGGTCCTAAGAACTCAATCTTCAATTGAGTTTCCAAACTCAATCTGTCAAAGAACAATAAGAAATACCACAAATCTGCACTATCTTTTTACTTTTTTTTTATTAAATGAATCAAAACAAAGGAAAAAAAAATGTCATAAAAGAATATATAAAAGTCAAGATACCCTAAATCAACACAAAAAAGCTGTCATTTCAAATACATCGATACGATACTATCCATATTGTAATAAGAAAACTGAATCTTTCAGAGAAAAAGAGACCTAGCTAAAAGTGGCTGCATAAAACCTTGAGGAATTTTCTTTCAGAAACTATCTATTCTTTAAATAAACGATCAGCATTGTAAAAAATAATGGATTATGCTTGAGAAATTGTTTCGAATTCCTGAAAAAATAAACTTGAGTTTTCTTTTATTTTGATTTATATAAACAAAACAGGAAGGAATCAAAAAAGTGTGACTGTTTGTTGTAATGACCAATTGGAAAAACTTCCAACTGGTTTTTTTTTTGTTTACTGTCGGCCAAACTGAGGGCTATTTTGTGGGTAATAAATAAGTTAATAATAATATGTGCCGGTAAAGAAATTTCTTATAAAGGGCTTTTGAATTGCTATGGTGACCACTAAGTTGGAATATAGCAATGATCTTAAGAACAAAACAGATTCATGCAGTAGCTGGCGGCTTTCCAAAGCTAAAATTATCAAATTTTGTTTATTTGGAAATACTTCACTTTCTGTTCTTTTTCCATAATACTTATAATTATTTCTTTCTAATATTAAAGTGCCAATGTCAAGCAAGCTCAAATGGATAACATTACATTGCTTTTTTAGAAGAAGACTCAGCAAGAAGTAACTCGTTTACGGCACGCTTGACATTGATGCTTTAAAGTTATTTCAATTATTTAGTTATTTACTTAGTCATTGACTTTTTCAAGTTATTTCTATCTTGGGCAGTCAGTAGTGGTAACATGTCTCCTAACATAGTGTATCGTGTGTTTTGCAGGACTTATAGTTGGGATCTTACAGGATAATTATATGTTATTACATTATCAGGATTTTGTGTGTATTTAATTGGATTAGAATAGAAGTTGAAGTTAAGTTCACAAGCTACAGTGAAACCTGCTAAAACGACCACCTCTATAAGAAGACCACCTGTCTATAAAGACCACTAGTTCTTGGTCCCAAAATGGTATTTTCTATTGTTTTCAACCTGTCTAAGAAGACCACATTTTTATGGTCCCAAGAGTGGTCGTCTTATACAGGTTTGACTGTAATTAAAGAAATCAGTAAGGAATTTATTGTGAAGTCCTGCGGGATTCCTTAGGTGATAAGAACCAAAATCAATAGGGGAAGTAATACAAGCTTTTTATTACCTTTTTCTAAATGGGTGTGCTTATTCAAAAATAAATTAAGAATAACTTGTTTCTCGTGCGAGTTTGATCGTATGCTATTCCTGGGAAAGACTGAGTATGCTAAATATAAATAATAAAAATTTTCAAACTTTTAGTAGTATATTTTTAGCCATTTAATAAAAAGCAAGTTTGGTTCATTGTTTAGAAAATCAATTGCTTTCAATGATTTCAATTTTGCAAAACCACAGTATTTACACCGAGTGCAGGTACCAGTACACATAGAGCAACCAGAATTATACATCAATGAAAATATTTAAATAAAATGAAACAACAGATTACTCCTAAAAATTAAAAGTTGATTTACAATAACAGCGAGCTACTATTATACTATATTATCATAGATACGTATCGAACCTGTTTCCCTGCCAAAAAAAGTTAATACTTTTTCTGTAAACCCATCTATTGAGACAAAAGTAGAAACAACTTCTGATTATTGATTTTTCTTTCAGGTTTCTGGGGGATGTTTTCTGGGTTCACAAGTTCAAGCAGTATGGAAAACACATCAATAGTAGAGAATGAAGTTATAGCTTTGGAGCAATTATCGCAGCAGCTTTTTGTTGAATCAGTTGATCTGCATAACACAAAACAAAGAATGATTTTTGCGAAAACATTACAAGGTCGTTATTTTGATTTCATGGGTCATATATTTTCAATATATTGCATCTGGAAAATTTTTATTTCATCCGTTAACATTATATTTGATCGTGTCGGTAAAAAAGACCCAGTCACCCGTGGTATCGAAATAAGCGTACATTATTTAGGAATACAATTTGATGTTCAATTTTGGTCACAACAGATATCTTTTTTTCTTGTTGGTATTCTTATAGTTACATCAATACGTGGTTTGTTGATAACATTAACCAAATTTTTTTACGCCTTATCAAGTAACAAATCGTCAAATATTATTGTATTAATAATGGCGGAGGTAATGGGGATGTATTTTATATCGTCATTACTTCTCATGAGAATGAATATGCCACCTCAGTATCGAGAAATCATATCTATCGTTCTTGGTGATTTACAATTTCATTTTTACCATCGTTGGTTTGATGTTATATTTCTTGTAAGTGCATTAGCAAGTATTGGGTTTCTTTACGTGGCACATAAACAAACACCTTAAGTTATAATTTCGATTATTTATAAATTTGCTATTTTTTGATTGATAAGTTAAATAAAATTTTCGCCAATGAATTATGATGTTTTTTGTGTGTGTATGTTTTACTTTACCTCCAGAGGTTATTTCTAGAAACTACCTAGAAACTAGCACTTGGCATTTCCTGCTTTTTTCATTTTTGTGAGAAAAAAATATATATTTAAGGCAGGCTTTGCAATGATTTCATGACAGTAATTCTCTGTGTTGAATGTTTGAAAAATAATTGATATGATATAAAAAGAAAAGAAGCTCAATTCCCCTTATTCCCAGTCAATCCTCCTTTCTGACCCTCTCCCTTTGTTTACACTAACAAAAGATTTGAAATTATTGTTAATCTAAGTCAGGATTATATTTATTTTGTCAACAAATCAATGCTTTGCAGTGCATGAATTGAGAACTATGAATAGTTTTTGTAGTCTTACTGAGACTAAATTGTGCTTACTTTCAAAATTATTAAATCAAACATTTACACTAACAAATTTATTTTTGAAAAAAAAGTAATCCCTCACTTTTAAAGAGTGATGCTAATTTGCTAGTCAATCCCCCCTTCAAAATTTCAAAAGATCACCTCTCCCTCTTCCAGTTTTATGAGACATGTCAACCTGTTTTCACTATAGAAATCCATAATGTATTTGCAAATTAACCCTATTTGGCATAGGAGGTATGGTTCAGATTCTGCCCCCATCCTTAGAAAATTTGAAGTGCTAAATGTTTCTGTAAAACTGCTGTGTCCAATGTTTTGTGGCTTTTGATTTTAGACATAATTAGATATCCTGACCAAACTTCATGAAATTTGAACCCCCAGAAGAGTCAGAATGGCCCAATTTTGGCTCAGATTTGTCAAATAGTCGGACGAAAAAATAGTAATAGCGTATAATGTATATTTTGTGACTAAATTTGGTTAATCATTTTAACAGCAGTATTTCCACCAATTTTTGTTAAAAAATGTTGTTTTTCTAGGAATTTAGGCAGTGTTTTGGCCTGACATCTCTATTCTGGCAAATCGCACAAAGTTATTTGCATCTGATGACGTCACCATTATAGTAATAATGTCATCAAAATATTTATAGCATCATTTCATTCGTTCAGTGTTGTATTATTTGTGTGCAAAGTTATATTGCAGAAATGCTACCTGATCTCTTTATTTGATTTGTTTTATTTTCTGAAGAAAATAAACCTGACTGAAGATTATAGATAATGAACACCTGGCAGTTTTTGGTATAATATGCATGATGTTATGGATTGGAAAATTAATGACAGGAAAAGGAAATACAAGGGTCTTGTGTGAGTGAACTATACTTATTTATTTACTATTTTTATTTCATATTCTTTTACTGCACAAACATGCTGAACAATTTTTTTTCAGTTTTTTTAACCCTATTCCTCCCGGATTCCGCCGCAAAGCCCTCTTTTCGTTTGTAACGGAAAAACTACTAATGGTATACCGGATTTTTGGCCCTTTTTCCGAAAAAATTGGATTTCCGGGATTATTTTCCGGAAACCCGGAACATATGTCAAAGCCCTTCTAATTTGTAGATGTTTGGTGAAAACTGCATCAAAAAAGCTTTTGTGGTTCCAGAGAACCAGTCCATCAAAGTTTGGCCAAGTTTTGGCCAATTTTTCCCTATTTTTCAACACGTCCGTCGATAAAATGATGACGCCATCATTTCAGGATGACTTCACAATGCCAAATATGGTTCATTGTGCTCACAATGAGTTATACTAACAATGTACAAAGTTTGAAATCAATAGTCTTTGTAGTTTTCGATTTTCCCCCCGGATATTTGATCCCCGAAAAGCCCGGGAGGAATAGGGTTAAACAAAAATAATAAGTGCCTTTGCATTTTTTTGTAGAATATAATATTCCTTTAAAAAAATTTTTAAGTGCGTTTATATTGGTCACTTCAGAAATGCACCCAGACATAATGTTTCAGGGCAACATATAAAAGCCATTAGATAAATGCAATGAAACATTCAGCACAGTATACTGGAGTATCAAGGACACAATCAATTTGAAGAGGTATGGATGTCCCAAGAGATCTCACCGAATGCAAGGAAAAAAATTAAATTCCAGAAAGAAATGAATAATGATACATCCCCCAATAACCTAAGGAGAGCAACCATATTATGTGGTATAAATTAGCATCTAGCAAGAATCCAGCAAGAATCCCCAGAAAAAAAGAAAAAAGTGCTGTGACTTGAGCATTTGGACTATAACGTGACCCTGGGCCCCCTGACAGAAAAATGATCCTTTTAACCAGATGACCCCAGAAGGAAAAGTTTAGAAAGTATGGCTAAAGTGAAAAATTTAGGTTTCGAGACATTTTTTATTTATGTAAATTATTTTTAGGAACTCGCATACTGTTTTGCGATCAAATCTTGGGGATGAGACATTTTTCTCTTCATGTATGAGGTAATGAAATTTATTTGGTATATTTGGGGGATATGGCATATATTCTCTTTTTGTATGAAATATAAGGTTTGTTATATAAGGTTTATATAACAATTAGAACAGTTTTGGTTATCAAAAGCAATTTTATGTCTCTGATTTGGGTACTGTATGTTTAAAAAATATTTCTAACCTTCAAATATGTCAGCCTCAATTTTTTCCTGTGAATCGTCTTTTTAAACTCAGTTTTTATTTTTAGTAGGGAATGCTTTCTATTCCGGTATTAGGTAGTATTTCAACTAGATTATTATTCAAAAATATCTCAAAAGGCACCCTGCTAGAGCAATGAGAACCCATGCTGAATGAAGTAAAAGGTTTTATTCCAAGGACACTTTATGGTTATAAAAGTTGTTATAAAACTTATTGTTTTCACCAGCTTGTTATGCTAGGCTGACTTTATTGCGTCATTGATCATGTACAAATGTTATCATGATCATTTGAGATGCTATGCATTCTTTTTGTATTAATGTTGTCTGGGGTTATTTTTTCAAGCTAATAAAGATGCTTTGGCTAGGTTTATTTTTACTTAAACATTCACTATGTTATGATTTTATAATTTTTTGATTTCTTTCAATCGAGAAATGCAATCTGCCAGCTCACCCAATTATTAGAAATTATTGTTTAGAATGTTAGAATATAGAATTAATGTTAATTTATCTAGAAAGTTTTCACTGGGCGTGGTTGCTATAAGTAGGGCTAATAGTTCTTATTTCTTTCTATTTAGCTCAAACAAACCATTGGCAGGAAATAAAAGATCAAATTCAAGCTATCAGAATGAGGTATAGAATAATTATTCTCTTAATTACGAATGAAGAAAGTTTGTCCACTATTTATGTTATAAGGAAGCTTACGAAACTGAAGAAGAAGTAGTATGGTAAATCAGTTGAAAAATACAGTGTGGAGTTAAATTTTTTAATTCCTAAAATAAAGAAAATTTGAAGGAAGAAAAATGGGATAGTTCTAAAAGTCGACCATGTTTCTATGATTTTGTTCTTCAACAGAAGATTGACTGGGATCTGTCTGTCCTTTAGCTGATTTTATCTCCATAATACAACACAACAGTATGAAATCCTGCCATAAACTTAACCCTATTTGCCACAGGGGGGGGGGTTGATTCTGCCCCCCCCTGTAAACTTTATGCTGCCAATTTTTTTCTGCAAACCCGGTGTGTCGAAGGTTTTATGACTCTTAGTTTTAAGGACTAACAAATGTTTTGGCCATGTTTCGCGAATTTTTAGGCTCCCAAACGGTCACAAAGGCCCAATTTTGGACCAAATTTGTCGAAAAATTGAATAAAAAATAAGCATTTTTATACAAAATCAAGAATTTTTTGAACTGAATGTATTCTTTATGTCTATATTCTGATGAAGCATCATAATGATTACTTGCTGACAAGTTTTTAGGTTAAACAATTGATTATTTTGAAAATTTGGGTAGTTTTAGGCCGAAAACACTTTTTTTCGGGAATTTCCTACCGCTCGACGTAAATGATGACGCCATCACTATAACGATGACGTCATCAAAATAATTATGTAATATTGTACATCAAAGGTTGTAGTACTTGTGTGCAAAGTTTGGTCGCATATCTCTAGCTATATATTGATTTACAAAGGGGGGCAATCAGCCCCCCCCTTGTGAGTTCAACAGACAAAAATAACCTGTGGCAAATAGGGTTAATTTAGAAAAATAAATATGCTGTATATTAATCTCGAAAATGGCAAAAAAGCATTATACTACTGTTATAGTTTATTTCTTTCCAGTCGTTCGAATCAGGTGTGTTGGCATCGAGTCATCATGTGTTTGACCTACCCCACCCATCAAAAATGAGGAGACGTAAGACATCACATGTGAAATACCACGAGAAAAAGACAAATATGATTGATAGTTATGTTAAACAAATGAAATTGAAGCAAGCTAGATTTAGTTGGTAAGTTTATGGTTTATGTTTAAAATTATTACAAAGATAATTATTTATCTCCATTATAAGTAATTTCTCATACTCAAAAATACTTCTCAATTTTTAACTCGTACGAGAAAGTTTTTAAATAAGCTGTTTTTGCAACTTATTTGAGCTTAAAAGTGTTTCCATGAATCGTGTTTAGTGTTGTCAGTAAAGAGTTTGGTAGATAATAGATCTGGGTTTCAAGTTAAAGTGTGTACTTGGTGTTTTGAGTTTTCTCCTTCTTGTTTGTGAAAAAATGTTTTCATATGAGTCATTGAATTCGAATTTCCACAATCATAGTTAAAAATAATTGCAGAAAGTGAGAAGAATGTAATCCATCAGTTTTTAGATTTTCATATTTCCCTCAACTTAATATTTTGAGAATTTCGTCAATTTCCTTATTTAATTCGAACAAGCTGGAAAAACATCCAAGAAGGGCGTTGAGTGGTTTGCACCCAATCACCAAAGAGCCCGACACCCAGGCTCACGGCTGTGAGCCTATCTTCATCTTCAAGGGAAGACTGAGCCTAATAAAGCTATAAACTAGAATGAGCTTTTTCTATTTTACTAGTATAATTAGAGACAGGAGTCCTGCCCCCATACTCACATCCTAAAATTTTTTAACTCTTCATTATAGGTCATCGCTAGCAGATATTAGAGACGAGTTTCCTTTAGCAGAGAGTATAGAATGTAAGAAAATCCCGTTAGAAGAGACTTTGTACACTTCTGAAAGCAACGGTGATAGTTTCTATGAAGATACTCGGCAATCGAGTGGACTCAGCGACGAACTTGGAGTAGAAAGTAACAAGTGTATTAGTTTTATTCACGAGCCTGGTGAGATCAAATACAGCTTTTGAACTTCATAAGTTTCAAGTCTAGAGTTTTATAGTGCAGAAGCGTTAAAAACTTAGCTAGTCTTAAATAAGTTTTTCATGTCTATAAACTTTCACAGACCTTTGGCCAGAATTCAGCTAACTACTCAGAATGTAGACTAGACTTGTTTGTAACTTTCTTTTTGTATATGGTCGATATATGTATAAGCTCTTGGTGTTTTCACTAGGGAACTAGTAGTACGATTTATTGTTTTTGATAAAAAGTTTCATGGGTGCATGTTCATGCAGAAGTCTTGGTGTGATAGAACTACTACTGTCTTTAAGATATTTGTTTTGCATTTAGATGAACCTTGTCAGATCGTTCCAACAAGAGACAATTTCATGATGTTCAACAATATTCCTTCTCGATTGATGAACAACGAATCATTAGACTACAAGGTTTCCTAATGATAACTTTATTATTTTTTTGTATTCATTCTTTCTGTACTGCTACTCTTTATTGGTTAAGTTTTTCATAAAACCGAATCTGATTGGTTGTTAAGAATCGAAATTTTCTTGAGAGCGATATTGGTTTCTTTTTTTAGAAGTTTTTAAAAGTGGCGAATTAACGGAATTGAATCTTTGTAAAACTTTGGTTCGTTGGATTTATTGGACTGTTTCTAGAAAGATTTCTTTTCCTGAAAGATATAGAGAGCCTCATCACAACCATTGAAAGTTTCTTCGCCTGTAACGTCTTGGGTGACTTCATACCAATAATAGTTTTTATCTACTGTACCTCACATTCGATATTTTATACCCTTTTGTTACGAATGGTGGCTGATTGGTGAATAAGCAAAAACATGATCCGACCCCACCTTTGTACTTAGTCCTCTCTTGTTTTATGATATTTTTCATGATTTAGTGGGACAAGTGATAGGCAGTATTTTTTTCCAAATTTCCAAACTTTTCGTCGGAAAAAATGAGAAAAAAAATAGCAACTTTATGAATTATATCAAGTGAAAGAGAGGTATTCCTCTTTTCATTTTTCTTATGAAAACACTTGCTTGACATCCGTTTGCCCATATCCAAAGATAATATTAAAGATCAGAATAATTATGAAGATGTTTCCATTATCATTTCATGGTTATTAAAGATTTCTTAGAATTAGAACCGATTATTATATCCTCGTCTAAAACCTGTAAAAAGCTTTTTTGATATGGTTTTTTCTTCGTAATAAATAGTGTGCCCATCTTTTCTCAACTTTTTCTTCCTTAGGTCCAGTCCTTGAAAAATGAAACTATTAAGCACCACTCATCTACACCTTCCATTCTATATGACCGTACGGCAGTTTTCGATGACGTTGTCGCTATACGCACAGGTAAAGGTGACATCATGACAGTTTTGGGCAAGACGAATTCTACGGCACCGGACACATTTGACGGCATTTGCAAACCAAATAATAGTTGCTTGACTAGCAACCGTATTCTCCAAGACAGAAATATAACTTCGTCGGCTCATCAAATCGAAATGTTACGGCGTGTTGTCAATGGTAACGAATCAACAAAACGAGTTCTGAAGCATTCCAAAAGTCACGTGGCACTCTATCATAAAAACGATCCTTCCAATTCCACTTTGGTAAGTTTCCTTCTTTGAATCTTTTGAAAAGCTCGAAGGTTTTACCATTTTATATATTTTACAAATTTTATTTGGGATCTCGAAATGTGTGGGTATAGAAAATCAAGGTTACATAAAATTAGTTATAGCAGTGCTTACAGTCTCTGCATTAACAAGAAACTGCATTTTTTTTGAATTTTGACTGAGTCTTGAGAAAGTTTTTCGAATAATTTTACACTTATGGCATTCTTTGAAATAGGTTGGTGTCAAAAGGACATAAGTCCTTGGCCAAGTTGAAAATTCGGATCATGTGTCAAATCCGTGGTACAAGGAAATTCTTTAATTATCAAGGGATTATTAAAAAAGGGTTAGCCAAGATAACTCGGTTAATAAAAGGACATGGGGTCAACTTTACTTGGGTGGGGCCATTCATTGGCATTAAAACGAGTCAAAAATAAATCTTGGCTCTTAAATTATTTGGGATATGGGCGGGTCCATGAAAAACAATTTGTTCAAAGTATTCCTAGTTAATAATTAAGAGAAATTCCTCCACGGGCCTTGTCGCGGGATTTTGTTAAGTTACATTTAAGTTAGTATTCTCTCTTTACTTTTCTTTATAGCGCCGACACAAATCATTTGACGAAAAAGTATTCTATGAAAATTCTTTTTTTGAGAATACAAGATCGTTGATAGAGAAAGAAACTTTCAAGTACAATAAAAACACCCTCGAAAATATGGAAGCTAAAGATAACATTAGTTCGCAATACCATGATTGTAAATCAGCAACAGAAACACCCTCCATCGCAGAGATCGATGAATTGGATTTACCGGAAGATATTCTCGCTTTGAACTCCATCGTAGAGTATGTAAATGAACATCCAGAACAATTCAAAGAATTGAAACACGTCAAAAGAAAGATTTTTGATTAGGTCTTTGCCATTGATTGATCAGATGATCAAGACTTGTTGGTAAACATGGTTATGCATTGACGACCGCCAAAAGTTACCAGTTAAATGAGGACATACTCAAAATCTAATATTCAAAGTTGCACATTTTTTTTACACTGAGGATGCTTAAATCCAAGTGGATCGATTTTTATTTCCAAAACCATAGATATGCCAAAACAGTGTGTCCAAATTAAAAATATGGGCAGTGAAGTCTCCCAATTTAGAAGTTGAATGGAGCCAAAAGTTTTCTTTAATTTAAAGAAAGTTCAAAAAAAGAGAAAGGTTTTAAAGGCATTGTTGTCCCATTTTGTCCCAGTTTTTTTTTTTCGTTTCGAAGTAGAGGTTAATGGCAATAGAAAGAGTTCAGTGTATGTAATTTCAATTAAGTATCGACAATTGTTGATGGTTACTTCTGAATATAGGCAATTCATTCGGGGATTTGTAAGGACTTAGCTCGAGGCATGATTTTGGTGACTTATTTTGAAAATGTGGATCCATTCGCCCAAAACGGGGGTTTATTTTGGAGAGTGGCCTTGTTAGTAGGTAAAATTTATGGTCGTAAATTATGAATTTTTTCAAAGATTTTAAATTTGTTGACCATTATAGAATTTATTACCATTGCGTTTTATTGTTAATACTTTCGAACTGTAAAATATATTGGTTTATGTTTTTATGACGTGTTCATCCATCCTTTTTCTTTTTAAGTTACTCTAGCGCCGCGGCACAAGGAAAGAAGCCCTGGGAATAAGGTGGGTATCATCCCTGTTACCTCTGAGTGTCTAAACAAAATTTACTTTCATGATTCAGTAGAGTTCTTTGTTTTGAATACCCCTGCCCTGCATCAGTGGCCTGGTCAAAATCAAACTTCAAATTTGGGAGCACGGTGAGTTTTTCAGAAATATACCCATTCCTGATCCAGGCCATATTAGCAAAAATTTAGGTAGCTCGGTGAAAATTAACCAAAACATTAGCGCATCCCGGTATTCTCTTTGGCTAAATTTTCCAGGCCGGAGAAGTCAGCAATGGGAACCCGGTGAAAATTAGTTGCAAATTTCTGTAGCCTGGTTAAAGTAACTTGAAGATATCTCAGCCTGGAGAGATTTGGGTAATTCACTGGGCCACTGAGGTAGAGGTGTTTTTGAGTTATTACTGTACTGAAAAGTTCAAAGCAGAATATCTTCTCCTTGTAAAAATACAGACGATACATCGATAATTCACTTTGTAGATGATACGTATTTGTTTCCGTAAAGGAAGAGGAAAGTAATTAAAGAGTCGGCAACCCCAACTCCAACCTACGTGTGAAAATATTGATGCGTGTTATTTGAATTTTCACTGCCCGCCGACCCCTCTTTTCCTCTCCCCTCCCCCCACATTACTCAGAACGGTATTATCAAGGTTGAATGAGGTATTATAGCCAATCTTAAGCAACGAGAAATAAGAAGAAAAATGAATATCTTCAAATCAAGGCTCCTTGTCACTATAGCCTTTTTTATGTCTAAATTTATGTTACAAAACTCTAAACTAATAAACTATGAAATATGCTAAAAACGTTTTTTTAGTCCCTAATAATATTTGTCCAAAACTGCTAAGTTACTCATGAAAATATACTATTGATGTCATTTACGACTTTCATTAAAATAATTTTATCTACAGCCCTTATCAGTCATATTGAAAAGGTGCCAAAATTTTTGATCTTTGATAAAAAATCTCTAATAATGTCACTATAAACAAACTTTTAAAACATAGTATCTCTCATTAATTTTTCACAAGTTTCATCCGTGGCCACACTGTCCGGTGATGAAGGTGTACTAAAACGATCAATTCGTTCAGATTTTAAAGCACGGATAACATGACCATAGACAAGCATATTTTTACGCCTCATAAACTCCAAGTATTCGCATTCTCGCAAAGTTAAAACGTGATATACTCTCTTTGTTTGGTTACCAATCCCCATGGCAATCCATAAGCACATAGCAGTGATTAGATGGTCAACAATACACATGATTAAACCCACGCAACTCACAAACATGCCTAAAATAAGTGCCAACCATAATATAAAGAGAACATAGTGATAAAGAACGTTCTGCGAGATCTCACAAACAAAACGATGTTGATTTGTTTTGAAGATTTTTACATCAGATGCGAACTCCGCGACATCGCAAAGAGCAAATGTTGGTAGCAAAACTTCACCGGGTTTTATTACTTTTCTGTTTAAAGTATAATCATAGGCCTGCTCATGATTTAATCGGCTCCATTTCATCCATTTAGATCCAAATGAGCGGAATTCACCAAAGAGGAGGTTATCAGTACCAAAAAACGCAATGAGATTGGCAGCGACATAAGCAACCTTCACAAGTATGTTTCCCAACACCCGGACGTTCATCCGAAATGG
>JANSTP010274135.1:0-10158 GCA_025330745.1 Cladonema radiatum | reverse complement strand
ATATAGAAGTATTTACGGGAAGTTTCAAAGCTTCTACGAAGTTTGTTTCTCAATATATTTCATTTTTCTTGAATATAAAAGTATTTACGGGAAGTTTCAAAGCTTCTATGAACTTTGTTTCTCATTATATTTCATATTTCTTGAATGAAGAAGTTTTTACAGCAAATTTCAAAGCTTCTACGAAGTTTATTTCTCAATTTCATTTTTCTTGAATGTAGAAGTATTTACAGGAAGTTTCAAAACTTCGAGAAACTTTGTTTCCGATTATATTTCATTTTTCTTAGATGTAGAAGTATTTACAAGAAATTTCAAAGCTTTTACAAACTTTTTTTCTCATTGCCATTCACTTTTCAAATTTGATTTAACAGGCTATTGGATAAATCTTCTGCTTGTTGTGATACTTGTAAAAATGTTTGTAAACGAATTAAACTGAAGTTTAATATGAATAAAAAATAAATCTTTTCATGTTTTTCATTTCTATTTAGACATGTCTAGACTTCATATTTATAAAATATATTTGAAATATCACAACTCATTTTCAGAACATTTGAGAAGACATTATTTTATAAAGATTTATTGAATGTTTTAAAATGAAAGAACATTGATTTAACATGTTAATACTTTTATAACAAAGTTTATTATGATAGATTTTTAAGCAAAGAAAATAACTTTTGGTCTTATAAAATCATTTAGGTTTATATTTGATTCGTGATTTTGTAAGTTAACAACAAAAGTGATTCATGATAACTTTGAAACGAGTTTTAAAATTTTATTGAATTTTTATTGAATTTTATTGAATTTTTGGAAAAATGCTCAAATAAGGAAATTGGGCCCAGATCCCTTTCACTTTGAGAAATTTCGTAATATTTACTTTTTTTTGAAGAACTTATTATTCCGCACAAAATGAGCCTTCAAAATTATCAAAGAACCTTTATCTATGCCTCTAGCCTATGTTGTAAATCTCTCAATAGAAAAAGGCTCCTTTCTTGAACTTCTTAAAATAGCTTGCGTTACTCCTGTTTTTAAGAAGGGATCTAGATTAAATAAAGACAAGAAGAGGCTGATTTCAATTCTTTCCAATATAAGCAAGCTATTCCAAAAGATTCTGCATAAACAGCTTTGATCTTTCCTTAAACAAATAATGTTTTACATGAAAATCAGTTCGGTTTTAGGCTAAAACGATGCACTGGAGATGCACTTATATGTATTCTAGACGAACTTAAAGCAATTGGATTTAGGAAATTTTTCTTGCGGTGTCTTTAAAGACCTAAAAAAGGCCTTTGACACTGTCGATCATGAGATTCTCTTATAAAAACTTTTTTTTTATGGCATCAGGGGTATGGCAAATGATCGTTTATCTAGCTATTTAACAGAAAGAACTCAGTATGTGCGAATCAATGGCAGTAAATCAGAAACCAAATTGTGGGGTACCACAGGGTTCCATTCTTGGCCCCTTACTTTTCATTCTATATTTAAATGACCTTCATAAGGCTGTAAATTTTTCAAAACTTTTTCATTTCCCTGACGATACAAGTGTTATTGCTAGCGAGAAAACTATGAAGCGGCTTTCCAGAAATGTCACTAGAGATTTATCAAAGGTTAGTGACTGGCTTCGCACTAATAAACCTTCCTTAAACGTCTCAAAAACAGGACTACTGATATTTTCACCTCAGAAAGATTTCCCCTATTACAAATATCCTATAAAACTTGATGAAGTAAAACCAAATGAGGTTGTGCACTATTTAGGAAACAATACATCTTGATAACAACTTATCTTGGAAGCAGCATTTTATTCAACTTTCATTAAAATTGAATTCTATTGGCATAGTCTCTAAATTACATCATAAATTACCTCTAAAGACACTTACAATGGTGTATCATTCAATATTTTCTTCTCATATACTTTACGGTTTCCAAAGTTGGTCTAAAAATGACTTTAATAAACTTCAGGCTTTGCAAGACAGGGTGATAAAAAAATTACATTTTGTAACAATAATGCAAATATAGATGGACAATATAAAAAGCTCAAAATTTTAAAAATAAATGATTTGTTGTACATTCAAAACTGTATTTTTATGAAAAGGGTACTTAAAGGTGACCTTCCTCAAACTTTTTCTTCTCAGTTTTCTTACAGGAGAGAAGTTCACCATTACAACACAAGGGCTCATGCAAATAACCTCATCAACCTTCCCTCATTTAAAACACAAAAGTATGGTTCTCTTTCATCACCTCGCAAGTGTATTAAAGACTGGAATATCTTTCTGAGCACCTTTTCACTAGAAACTGCAGGAACACTTTCTTCAAGAGAAATAAGAGCCTTTTTAACAAAGCATTTATTACTGCAACATACTTTGAACAGGCCTCTTATAGCACAGCAAATTCCTGTTTGTTTGTTTTGTTTTGTTTTTTTCCAATATTCATTTTCAGATAGGTCTGTTATGAAAGGTAGGTTTTTTTATAAATTATTACAATGTATATTGTATGTATATAGATGCGTTTTCTTTTTTTTTTTTAAGTGTAAAAAGTTATTATGTTTATTTATCGTTCTTAGTTTGGAGATATTTGACACCTTAGGACTTTATTTATTTTTACAATTTTTTTCTCGGCTCATTTTAAGAGGCTTGCCTTACAGAGTCTTCTTTTTTTCTTATGTAACATTCCATAGCCATCTTCTATTCACTGTATATTATATTAAAAAGAATATATTGATTCGATTTTGAATTTGATATTCGTTGACCGTATGCCTTTCTATAGACAAATGTATTGAATTTTGAGGAAAATGCCCAAGTAAGGAAATACAGCCTAGACTCTTTTAACTTTGAAATTTTGAACGTAGTTATATTTTTTCTTTATGATCTCATTATTCCAATTTAAAAAGAGCCCTCGTTGCACAAAATTGGTCAACTGCAACCCTTCCTATGATCTATTTTACTATTCTTTAGAAACAATTTGCTCCTCAAAAAATAAGCTATTTTGGTGTCATCACTAAACAAAAATTACCAATGTAAGTCTGCATATTTAATGCTGCAAAATAGAGGATTTTAGGGGTTTAAAAAAGTCAATATCTCTGGAACCGCTCAGTGAAATTCAAAAAGCCAGCCCATTTTGAAATCCTCGTGATGAGATCTATCTATTTAATATTGAATTATCAAATAGTTTAACCAATGTTCAAATTTGGCCTGACAACTCTAGCCCTGCTCTATCGAACATCGATCCTGATCTGCAAGAGAGTCTCCATGATTCAAAAGAGTCTGTCAAATAACAAACTAAATTCCAGTAGAGTCCAGTAGAGTCTAAATAATGATTCTTAGGGTTTGATTATTAGGAACAGGACTTGAGTCAGTGTCAGGTCATAGTTTTCAAGTGGACCCTTTTTGTGGTGAAAAAGTAGCACCCCAGTGGAACTGTCTATTGTTTTGAGTGCAAACTCATATGACTTTGTTAAGACCTTGGATAGAGCATCTTGGTGTATTTAGCTAGGTTAGATAGAGGTGTGTAAACAGCCTTGCCCCATTAGGAATGTCAGTAAGTACGTACAGTAAGTAAGTTGTATTTAGGCACTCTTAGGTGAGAGAGATGAAACACATTCAGCAACAAAGCAATGTATAAATAAGTAAATGCCATTACTGACTAAGGTCGTAGCATAATTATGCTCCCATATGTGGGCTCAATCATTTCCTGAAGGCAAGATATTGTCATGACTAGACAATCTAGGCATGGGTTTGAACTTGGAACCCTAAGATTCACCGAACCTTAAGATTTGCTGCACAATGCGCTGCTCACTGTGCCAAACCTAAGGGTTTTGCAGAAAATCAGCTATGATAAAAATTTTTTTATTTTATATAATTTTAAAGACATAATATTTTATCTTATCATATTTTATATGCGATTTATCTCTAATTTTGGGCACAGGAAATTTTAAACAGCTCTCAATGAATTTTCAAAAAGCTATAAGGAGGTCAAAAGATCAAATGGTTTTCTTATAGAGATAACTCTGTACCAATTTTTTATCTACTTTACGTTCAGCAAAAGATTTATGAGTGATAAAATTAGGTTACCTAGGTAAAGCTAGGCCCATGTGTCTTAGCATACTTTATGCTCTCATTTGTACCTACAAGTCAACTGGCAGTCGCTGTACTAAACAACATGAGAGTGAGCTACCTCAAGGATTTAATTTGATTACTACATTACATTGATCACTACATTACAATCCCATCATTTTAGACCTCAGTCATGAAATAAATATTGAATTGGAAATATATGTCACTGATGTGTAGAATTATATTTGAAAGAAAACTTGTAGATAAATTCATATATGATATGATATTTTTTTGAAATCATAATGTTATTTAATTGATTGTGCAAAATAAAATAAAGTGGCTTCAGACCTTTGAAGCCTGTTGAAACATATGTAGAAACATCAATAAAATTGTGATTGTCTAGGACTAAATAATGATGCTTTGGCTAAAAAAATGTTGATATGATTTATAATATCATTCAGGCTTCAAATGACATCACTTTTGTAAAATTTTTAACATCAGTAAGTTCTGATGACCAAATATTCATGTTTTTCATAGTACATTATATAAAGCATTAAACAGTAAACAATAATCTCTTTTTGTCAAAGAAAAAGTTTTTTTCTGTGGGGAGATACCTAAAGACATATACCTCAAAGTATGGCTCAAAGCTTTTAATTAAAACAATTGATAGCAACTTATTTGAACTTATAAGCTTTAAAGAATTTTTGGTACAGTAGTATGTCAGTTTTATATGTGTTCAATGTGAGCTCAATACGGGCAATGTGAGCAACTAGCCTCTATTTTTTTCTTCTATTCTACCTAAAATCTTTAGATAAATGCCCTTTATTTTTGTTTTGACAGTCAGCTGCACATCCCAAATACTTTTAGACTAAGTGCCATTTAGGAACCAAATTTTCTTCTTTTCTTAACCAATTTTCAATGTCTGTAATGTACACTATAATTTATATTACCTTTATTACCTCAGTAACCTCTTTTTAAGCACAATTCAGAGCAAACCGTCCGGACATGTAAATTTTCCTTATTTCGACCCCTGAACTTTAGTAGGTTAAAGTGTTTTTAGCTGTTCTCATTTGCTTATCACACTGTTTTTTTCTTTTTAGTAATAATTTAAAATGAATTTAGGCAACAGCGAAGCACTTGATAACAGCGAATTACTAACAGAAGTTCCACCTATATTGAAGCGACTAGCAAAGACTGTTGCCTATGCGTTTTATGAAAGTGAATGTATCGTAACATTGAGTATTCTTACAAAATATCCATGCTTAGATGAAGATACCTTACTAGAGCGACTACAATTTGATAAGAGACAAATGCGGCAAGTATTAGGGAAATTAAAATGTGATAAGTTAATTAAACAACGAACTGTCAAAGAAAAACAGCAGGATTCAGCAAACTTTAATGTTTACAATTTCTATTTTATTAATTATAAATTATTTGTTAACGTTGTCAAATATAAATTAGATCATATTCGTAAAAAACTGGAGCATGAGGAGCAGCAGGCTAGAAATCGTCCATCATTTCAATGTCAAGCATGTGGGAAAAACTTTTCGGACCTTGAAGTTGATCGCTTATTTGATTTGGAAACAGGTAATTTTAAATGTACATTTTGTCACGGACCAGTAGAAGAAGACGTACAGCATGTGAACAATTATTCCAATGGTTCATCATTAGGTAAATTTAATGAACAAATGGAAACAATATATAAATTGTTAAAAGAATGTGAAAAAATTAACTTAGCACCAGAAGTTCTGGAACCAACACCATCAACTGAAGAAATCAAAGCATCACGTGAAAACATTAAAACAGGTGGTTCTTCAGCTGGTAAATCAGGTTGGGCCAACCGTAAGATCAATGATTTGTATGATCAAACATTTCAAGTCAATGTTGGGGATGAAGTGGTTGAGAAAACAACAAAAGCACCAAAAGAACTTCCTGTATGGATGGCACAAAGTACTGTCATTGCTGAAGAGTCAAGCGACAGTGTAAGCAATCCTGACAGTACAGCCACACCACCACCGCAAGTAGACACCAATCAAACACCAGAAGATAATGAAATTATGTCTGATTTACTTGCATATGAGAGTAGTGCAAAGAAGGCGAAATTCAATTCTTCAGCAACTGAAAAAGATGTTATAGAAATTCCTGATGATGGTAATAAATTTGAAGATATTGAAAAGATTGAGAAAACAACAGCACCGAGTACAACTGCTGAAGTCACAGAGGAAATGATGGAATCAGAAGATGAAGATGAAGAAGACCATGCCGTAATAAAAGTTGGAGACGAGACATATTCTTTGACGGATGTTATTGATAATGATGACATCATCAGTAAAATGACGCCGTCAGAACATGAAGCTTATTTGAAATTATTTAATGAGCATTATCAGCAGTATTACTAGAAAAACAAAGAAATTTCAATTTTATTTATTTATTTTTTCTATTTCTTTTAGCAGTTCTAAACTTGATTATAGGGTGAAATGTCTTCCCAAAGGATTTTGGAGAACTTTAAGAGCCAATGGGAACTTCACCAGTAATTAAACTTAAATCCAATGTCAAACAATCATATTATCTAATTATTCATATACATTACGGATTTGGTGAAACAGACTTTATACTTTGAAGATTCTTGAGACAGGGGTCAAAATAATGGCCGGTCACTGGTCATGACCGGACAAATTTGTAAAATGACCTGATACTTTTATTTGAAATCCAAAGAATGTCTTGCCAATGTCAAGTGAATAAACAAACTTTATTCTTGTCTTTGTGTTTGTTTTGGAGAACATTATGTAATTCAATGGCTTTGATGGTAATTCGATTGTTGCAAAACAGGAAGAAAAATGTCCGGACATCTAAATTTTCCTTATTTCGGCCCCTGTGAGAAGACGCCAAACAAGCTCAAACAAATAGTATAAGGTAATGTTATATTACTCATTCAGAAAAAAGTTTGTTTAGCCATAACTTATTTGCGGCATGCTTGGCATTGCTGCTTTGACTAATTTACATTACCTTTTGCAATGGCGCTTGAATTGTCTCTGAGGTTTATAAAGTGTTGCAGGTATTTCATAAACGTTTTAGTAATTCCTTGATTATTATCCATTGAAATTATGTTACAATCCTTGAATTTTTTTTTTTTTTCTCTTCTCAAGAATCTTCAAAGTATGAAGTCTGTTTCACCAAATCTATAATGTATATGAATAATTAGTTAATATGATTTTTTTTAGTCAAACATGATTTGGTTCCACAGAAAAGTAATTCCAGTAAAGATATTCCAAAACATAATTGCTACTACTCATGCTAACCTAATAACAAACCTTTTTACATCCAAACTGTATTTCTTATGTTCTTTTTTGATGAGAATCTAATCAAAATTATCCTTATTGTCAAATGTGTCACAGATCATCTACCGCTGATAGAATTCTCTTTTCAGTGTGTAAATATACAGTAAGGCAAGACTTGGAATTACTGCCAGACATTGGACAAATGATGTTGTATTTCACATATTTTCTAGTATACTCTCTCATAAAAATTGAGAATAGGTTCAGGACTGACACAATGTTCACCTGGTACAGGTAAAGAAATATTTTTTGACGATCTATAAGGTTTTGTTAACATATTTGCTTGCAGTTGACATCAGCATATGCTTAAAGTTTTCACTGATTTGTTTTCCTTTAAAGTCATCTAATGTTTTTATTGATATTGGGTATACTGTAAGTCAAAGATTTGACTTTCCACATTTGTAATTGCTTTCTAGTCTGTTGCTTTTTCCTACACAGATACTCGTACTATGCTTTTTAAGGGAATTTACATGCCAGCAGTCTTGGTACATACTTTTAGGGGACATCAGAATGGACCATTCAGATAATTATTTTGAGAATCTTAATTAGATTCTAGCCCATAAAGTATGTGTTTTTTTGTCACAGGTTATATAAGTGCTATGTTGAGCTGTGCAATTACAATTAGCCTTAGTGTTTTCTAATAGTGTGTCCCATGTATGCACTGCTTTGAGAAACAACAGAGTTCTCACTACCCTTGCGTTTTTCTTTCTTTATTTCAAGACAAGACAATACTTTCATATGTTGGCTTAAAAGCAAGAGAAGAATTTTTGATGTTGGCATTAATGGGATTACTGTTCAAATCTCCTGGGTGTTGCCATGGTTACAGTGTAAGTAATAACTCCATAATATTTTTAATTTTTTTATATTTTGTTCTTTCTGTGATAGTCTTTTAGCTTTGCCTTCTAGAGTAAAAATAATTTAATGTCACTGGGGAGTGAAAATCAACTAGGAAAGATTTTTACATTGCACTTTTTCTGACTCACATGATTTCAAATTAAGATCATATACCGGATATACATACCTGGCATAAAATTTCACTTCCAGCCATAATGTATAAATGCAGTTAGCAATGTCTTAGAAGGCTTAAAGTAAATTTTCTCTTGAATGGGCGGCACTTGGAAGTGAAAATGTAAGTGTAAATAGCCGCTCTCGGATTTTTATGAATATTCTTTAAACTTTAACCAAACTCCTGTTTTTCACTAACAGATAACCTATTATTTCTAACCAGAAATTTATTTTTTAACCAAATTATTTCTAATCAACTTTGAAAACAATAATTTTAAAAATATAAGATGTAAACCTTTTGAAAATCTATGTAAACAAAACGAATCAAATTTCAAAATTAAAAAACAGAGGCGAAAAGTGTTTAAATCTTTAATTCATATGCATTCTTTTGCCTTATTTTACCTGATTGCACCATAACTCAGTCAATATTTTTGAACAATAATACAAAAGACATGTTCTCTGTATCCATGCAACAAAAACATACAATAAAAAACACAGAAATTGTCTCAAAAAGATTTGTCTCTTTGAATTGCTTTTTGGAGTATATGCTACAATAAAAAATTAGCTACCATTTGACAAAACAAATCTGATTGCCTCTCAAATTGTTGTGGATCGAATAGATGTCCAGAATAGACTTATCAATCAAAGAAAGTCTCCCACAGTCATTGTTAGTAAAAAAATTAAAGAAAATATAAAAGATTGAGCAGTTAAATGCACTTTGAAAAAATGACACCTTGTTTTTCTGCCCACCTTGTAGATTGGGTTTTAAAACTGAACCCTTATCCAGTAAACCTTTCTTACATGTAAAATAAACTCATGATGGTTTTGAGTGCATGCATGGTTATTACCAACAGCAATTGGTATGTCCTATGTTCAGGGCATTTTCTCTTTACAGGCAAGTACCTGTACCTAGTATCTGGTGGAGCTTAGTACCTGGTTAAGCATGTTTACTTAAAGAGGCACTATCAAATTTTTTTTTATTCTTTAGATGCAATCTGTGGCTGATGTTTATTTCGGAAAAATATTTCTTTTTTAATAAAAGTACTTATTTGGGTCAAAAATGGTGAAAAATTATCTTGCCAAATATTATTTTTAAGGTGAAAAAAAATGTAATTGGTTTTTCGATCACTTTACTTTCGTCATGATGTTTCCATGGTAATTTTCTTCTTCACTATAAGTAAAACATTTCGATGTCAAAGGTCAAGTAAAATGAATAACGTTTTTTCTTCGTCTTCATAAAGGAAATATTTTCTTTTCAAAATAGTCATAAAACAAATTTTTTTCTTTTGAAAATAGTCATAACAGAAATATCTTCTTTTGAAAATAGTATCAACAGAGCAACTTACTTTTACCAATTTCTTTTAATGAAAATAGTCGGTTTTTTCGGGAAAAAGTCCATTTTCCCCGCCATTCAAATGGAATTTGGAGTGAAAAAATATTATTCCGAATACTATTCAGGCCATGTATTCCAGTCGGTAAATCAGAAAAAATCTGATAGTGCCTCTTTAAAAAAGCAAATATTATTTAAGTAGAAAAGTAGAGTACATGACTAAAATAATTCAAAAGCACTATAGGTAAATTTCACCCTTTGTGCAAAAACTTTAGGTCAGTTACTTGGATAAGTTACTTCCTCTAGGACAGCCATCTTTTTTGTACAATTTGAGGACAACAGAAATAACATTTAATATTTGTTTCACATTGTAGTGTGTTTCCAGTGGCTGTCGTTGAAGGCAAAACTTCACAGCAGGTAGTTGATGGTTTGCATCAGAAGTTGCAAT
>JANSTP010274124.1:0-10160 GCA_025330745.1 Cladonema radiatum | reverse complement strand
ACCTGTTATAAGTTCAGAAAAAAGTCCGTCTGGGAAAGGTTAATGTAAAACTTTTACGATCGGAAAAGTATTCACAGCCTACAGACGAGCACATTTCTTATATCTTAAAATACAGACCTCGCTTTTCTAGATGTTTCAATTCTGAAACAAGTGTCAAAAAATGCATGCTATTATTCTCCATGCTTTTTTGTATAAAAGATTTAACATAAAAAAAGTTTTATTGCAAAAAACTATGAAAACTTCTATTTAAAAATATACTGAGGGCCGAGGGCCGAGAAACATGAGTTTTGTGAATTGGGATTTTCATTTTGACCATGTATATAAAAAGTTATCTCAGCTTGTTGGTGTTATATCTAAAGTACGCTATTATGTTCCTGTTAAATGTTGTGTGACTGTATATTACTCCTTATTCTGTTCTTACTTGCGTTATGGTTGCTTAGTGTGGCAGTTTTTAAAAAAAGATCACCTCGAAAAATTATCTGTTTTGCAGAGGAAATGTATTCGCTTCATGACTTTTGCTGAGAGAGAACACTCCACCTCTCCTTTGTTCTGCCTATTGGGTATGCTAAAGGTTCCCGACTTTTTTGAATAAGAAATATTGAAATTTTTGAATAGTTTTTTCAATGATACATGTCATAATGATCTCAGAATATTCTTTGAAAAGTTTTCTGAGAAATATAATAATCATATTGTACGTAATCCATATCAACTTCATTTACCTGAATTCAAAACCAGGCAGTTTGGTAAAAACTCCCTAAAAGTTAAAGGCGTTTCCTGTTGGAATAAATTTTGCTGTACAAAGAAACGTTTAGAAAAGTCTACATTTAATTATCCGACTAATTTGTTTGGAACTTCATGTCTGCAAAAGCACATTGAATTTTTTTAATCTCTTATCAGACCCCCCTCTCCCCATTAATTACACTTCTCTTTGCTGGTTTGTTTTTGTTTTTGTTTTCTGCAATTTTTATTTTTCGTGGTAATTATTTCTGTTCTTTAAGTTGCTTGCGAGTATCAAACTAGTTTTGCGAAAACCTGTTAGATTATTTTACTTATTTAAGTGTTCTCCAACGGAGGAAAAAATTATTGTATATTTTTATCATTTTGCTTCGTAAATATATATTCATTCATTCATTCATTCATTCATTCAATGTCCATTGAAAAGAAGTGCTGACTACGAGCTAAATTATAATATAGGACACATCAGGGGAGCATAGTACCTGTACTTTAAGTTGATATAGTAGAAATACAACAACTAAAACTTTAGAAATGAAACCGTCAAGTACAGAAATAACTATGATCAACAAAAACTTCATTTTTCAACAGGTTGTTAACCCTATTTAACATAATTCTTTTTACCACAACTATAAACCAACATGTGAAACTTCAAAAGAGAAAAAATTATGAAGTTACCAAAAATGTCAATGATAGACTACTTTCAATGCTTTTTATTTACTTTGCTACTTTATTAAGAACGAATCATGATTGAAATTAATCTAAAGATATAGTAGTTTAACCTCCATTAAAACTTTTGGCCGTTTTTAACCCAAACGAGCTTCCGAAATGGCACAATAGCTGGCGGCCAAATAACGAAATTCGAAAGAAGAATACATATGTATAAAAACAAAAATTTACCACTGCTAAATTTAAGTAAGCCTTCTGTATGCGCTGTCTTCATCTGACTCAAAGTTTATAATCTCACTTTCTCAACTTATGTTTGCTTTTATAAACAATGATTTGCTCAACGCTTGAAAAATTCAATCTTCATAGCAATTGTTCTGCTTTTATCTTTCTGGAAACACCTGGTCGGATAACAGACCAACAATTTTGAATGATGGCGTCTTTTAGATTATAAATCATTTTTATAATCTAGATCAGATGGGCTATTTTGCAGATGCATTATTTGATAAAAAGTTTAGTTTCAAACAGAGCTTGTAAGAAATTCGCTGTAGTATACTTAGCTTCTTAGCTTAGGGCAAGCACTTTTTAAAAGCTGAACTTTTAATAACTATGAAAAGCATCGAAAGGATCTGTTTTAGAAAATAGTCGTTCGGCAGACATTTTTAGTAGCAGAAATAGAGCCGTTCCAGTGAAAAAGTATTAGGCAACATAAACATTTTTTAACCACAGCTAGAACTAAAAAGGACCCTAAAGTGGCAGAATTTTCTAAAAAGAGCCCAGCTCGAAAAAAGAGCAACAAAATTTTCCAATCTTGTTCAGCTGGAAATAAGAACGGCTTTAAATTTTGAAAAATACTAGATTTCAACCAAATTCATTTTAACGCACTTTTTAATGGGTGTTGAACGGGCAGGGGGAGAGGGGTTAAGCAACCTCCTCTATCTAAAATCTCCACAACGTAACGAAAAAAAGGTGAAACTTGGCAGGATTGTAGAATAACCTTTCCAGTTTTAAAAAATTACAATGAAATTGCTCTGGAGGGTTTGCAAGACGCTTATGTCAGCACTTTTCTGAGTGACGTCAGTAATCAAGCGGCGGTCCAATCAGTGGAGATACACTGTCTAATGAGAGCCTTTTGGTCACCGAAATCCCACAAGATTTGACTGAAATGTGCAGAACTAAATCTTATGCGAGTAAAAGTTGCAGCAGGTCTTCGGCCTCGGACAATTTTTTAGTATTCTTTTTTTTCGATTCAGGAGGGCCGGCTATTTTTTACTGTAGCTGTATAAATGGCCATTTGAATTTTTTCTACTGACTAGAATTAATTATCAAGAACAGGTTTTCATCGAGAATGCCTGAACTGGATGCTTCTGAACTATTTCAAACTTTTCCCAACTGAATGCTAGGGAAGAGCCTCTATAACAGCAATGAGCTTACCGAAAACTTACTACTCTTACCACAATTTTTCGCCTCTCTTTGTCCTGGCTCTCCTTGCACGTAAGGCTTTAGATATGTGTTATTCTCAAAGATATACTTGCTATCATTCAACTCTTCTTGCCATGGAGAGGGCTAAAAAGTGCCCTCAAACATCATGTGGATACAGGGGTCACAACTCGACTTTTAAAGTTGTGGGGCCACTTAATATAGTGAGTAAGGAGGCGCCACCGTGGTTGGCGCTGACAACGGAAGAATATTTTTGAAAATTTTTCTTCTAGATTGCGCTAAAACAAGCCTCTTTACACGTGGCTTTAGAAAAATATTATTACCAAACATGAACTCTTTGCAGGGGAATAATACTTTATCGGTAAAAAAAAGTCGGCAAAAAGTGACTAAATTTTTGCAAGGTAACTAATTTTTTTTTGCCGACCAACACTTTTTGCCGACTTTTTTTTATCCGACAAACTCTTTTTAACGATTTATTTTTTTTGTCTGTTTTTTCCAATTTTTTTCCCCTTTTTTGAAATTTGAATGAGGAAGAGATAACAGACACTCATCTTCGTACTATTTATGCAAATCTTTAGAAAATATAATAATTTTAATAAAAAAGTTAACAAAGAATACTGTACTTACTACTTACTGTTATCTATCAGTCATATTTTGTCTGGACATTTATAAAAGCATCAATGTAGAAAATATAGTCGGCAAAAAGTGACCAATTTTTTTGCCGACTAAATTTTTTGCCGACTGTACTTTTTGCCGACTGCAGTACATAGCCTCGACAAAAAGTCCAGGGACTAGGGACAAAATGATTCTGTTTGTTTAAATGTTTCGTTGTTTATTTGTATTTCAATGTACAGAAAGACTGCTTACTTGAGAAGAAAATTGATAGAGAGGGAATTATTTTGTGAAGTCTCAAATTTGAATTTTGTTCAATTAGATTTTGCAAATAAGTGGTCGGCCCGCGGCCCCTGGGATAATTCTTTTACTTGAAAATTGGAACGGGTGTACAAAACTTAATTGCTGATGTTGCTGCCAAACTTTAAATAAAGTTCGTTAATGTTCCCTGACGGAACATGAACATGAACAAACATTTTTACATTATTCTTTCGAGATTCTTTAAATTGACTAATTCTTTGTTTTAAAATTTTATGTAGCTTCGGTGAAATATGTTAGCTCCACACTCATTACATATCACGAACGCCATATTGACCTCATTATGGGGCGTCATAGCCATCGGAATGCATTTTTCAGAAATTTTAGTGATATCATTTCTTTTCAAAGCGCTTGGAACCTAATATCAAACCAATTATAATAAATTCAAAATTCAGCAGCCACAGTAATTTTGAGTTGATCCATGAAATTTATATCAAATTTAATTGTATTCGATAAGTTTGTCATTGTAAATGATATTCAAAAAGGCAAATATATTCTTCTTTTTTAATTCACAGAATATGTGTACTAAGTTTGGTTACTAAAGGCAAAAGCCGTGAAAGTTAAAAAAAATTTCAAAAATTGACCATTCATTGATGTCATATGCCGTTGCCATAGCAAGCAAAACCGCAAACGCTAGCAATACCGAACGAGAAAACTTCAGAAACATTCGGGAGTAAATATGTACCAAGTTTGGTCACTAAAGTCAAATTATAGAAGAGGTTATGAGAGTTTTCCGAAAAGGACCTTTTAATAACGTGACAGGCCGTTGCCATAGCAACAAACCGTTACATTCTGCCTCAAAGTTTTCGGAACCATTTAATTTATAATTGCTAAAAAATTTTGAAAGTTGAAGTTCTAAAAGTGTCAAAAGACGTTATCATAGCAACAATTGAATTTATTTTCAATTTTCTATTTTCCTTGGTAAAGTAAGTAAACATTTTTCCTTTGATATGTGCAAACATGAATTCGATCTGTTTTCGATCTTTGCTTCTTTCGTCTTGTCTGCATTACTGGCTCTCATCATTTGAAAAGACAGTAACAAAAAATGTGCCCTCTTGAAGAAAATTCTTGACATACTTCTCCAAGTGCATTATCTATAATAAAACAGACTAAAATAAAAAAAAAACATTAATCAGTAATGAATCACTTTTTATAGTACATCTGTTGGATTGAGTAAAACTATATCCGACTATATCCGACACCTTTCTCTCTACTGAAAGTTAATTATCGAGAAAAAAAACCGAATTTTTTTGTTATAGTTTAAGTATCACATTTCTATGTAATATGTTAAGATTTTGAAGATTCTTAGGCCTCGGTAGACGGTAAATACGCAAATAGTTTACTTTCGGAGATGGTAAAAATGGTCGGGAAAGTGAAATTCTATTCTATTATTATCTTTTCTTCTTATATTTTTATCTTTAAAAATCAATAAATTTGGAGTATGTCATCTGACATTGTTGACATACTTTAGCTACGCTCCTGGTTATACAGCTGTACTAACAAGGCATACTATAATGTTATGCAAAGGATAAAGCTCTGCACTATGTTTTGGAATAGCCGTCACAGTAAACGACAGAGCCTTTCCTTACTTCATAAAAGCATTTTTACCCTTTACTATTTTGTTTCATATTACTCTGCTTCACTTTTTACTAAGAGCTTTGTTTTGTTCGCTTTATAAATAGTATTGAACAATTGTGTTTCGTAAATTTGTTTTGCCACAAAGGATCGAAAAAGATATTGTGTGGCTTTAGTTCAAAAACTTTGGTAAAACTTACAAGTCTTGAGATACTATCAATAAATACCTTATAAATACTTTACAAGTCATTTTAAAAGCCCAAGAAAAATTAAGACATACTTTATAGTGGAGTTTCTCTATTTCCTCAAGAAAATATTGATTCGAAAGTTGAACATCAATAATTTCAAAATGTGCTAGAAGAAGTCTTTAGGAAGAAGTTATTAATAATCTTATTACTGTAATCTAAGAACGTTGCCAATGTAACTAGATATTCATATTGGAATTTCTGCCTTGCTGATATTGTTTTCAAAGATATACCACCAAAAACATTATTATGAATGCTAAAGAAGATGTTTTTTTGATGCACGTTTTCTAACAGAATGAAGTTGCATAACTTCCATTCGTTTCTTGTTGAAATATTCTTTTGTGTTCTTGTGTGGCTGAAATAGTATAACAAAAACTTTCTGACAGAAACAAATCATCATTGTAACAACATTTGCAATAAACGTCATTGCAGTTATAGCAATGTATACTTCATCTTTTCCAGCATACATGCCATGAACTACGTATGTTAAAAACATTATAAAGGTAAGAAAGAACATAGCTGGTGTCAGAAACTTTGCATTGTCATATGTGGATGGAACCTTCTTCAATTGGTTTGAATAAAAAGCACAAACAAATGCCAAAACTGAAATGAATGACAACTCACCATAAAAAAAGTATCCACTGGTTTGCTTTTCATAACATACATTTTTGTTCTCATCTCTCCAACGTTCAAATGTTTCTGAAATATTTGTATATAGTGATAAAGAAAAACCCATGTTAGAAACAACAGTGAAAAAAATTATCGAAAGTCCTTTCAATTTCAAACGCATGTGGTCTTGGATTTTACCAGTAGAATTAAAGATACGCAATAACTTGTAAGTTTTAGCTAAATATATTGACAAAGCAGTACAAAATAATGCACCAAGACATCCGCAATATATTGCGAACTCAGCAACAAAGAGCAAACCAGGTAAAAGGTGAAGAATGCAGTGTAGTATCAACTGTATAATCGATAGTCTTCCATCGGATGAACGAACAACAGGCGTACTTCTATTTTGAATGAAGATGCAGCCGACAAAACATGTAAGAAATAAACCAATAGCTGAAATGCACGAAACAACTGCAACAGTATCAGAATTGAATGGTAGGATAGTTATTCTTTCTAGTGGTATACAAGTGGTTCTATTTTCATTTGAGGTCATTGTTACAGGGCATTCAGTACAAGAATGTGTTCTAAAGTCACTTTTGAAATAATGTTTTGGACATCGTTTGCAAATACGACAACATGTTGATTTTTCTGCATAATACAGAAACAACCCTTTGGAACATGATTTTTTGCAAGTATTTGGCCAATGTGCAGTACGAGAGATTGGAGTCCAGCGTGCTCTTGGATCGCTGCAAAAATCTTTATATACAATACTACCGTTACTCTTACTGTTATGACACAAATTATCAAGTATTTTGCGAATCAGACTTTTTGGATTAGATTTCAATATATCTCCATTATCAAGAGTTGTATGATTTACCGCATTTTTGAGTTTATCTGAAAAATGGTTTTTGTCATGTGGATAAAGTATTTTTTTATCAATTATAGCAAAATGGGTCATTGATGACTTCAATAATGTATAATATCTAGTATTAATATCAAATAGTAAGAAAAATAAGCTTGCATTATTACTTTTAAGCAGAAACTGCGATATTTTGTTTACCAGTGAGTCTGACTTAAATAGTATGCTTACTACCTTAACTTCATCCTTTGTCAAAATTTCTTCTAAAGCATATATCATATCTTTTCCATTAGAAATTCCGTAAAATGGTCCCATGCAAACGTTGCAAGAAGTCCCTTTTCTAACCTCATTTACTGCGTCATTGATTTCTAAATCATTAGATTCATATAAAGTTGCTGCATACTGAATATCTTTTCTAGACAAAAATTGTGGATATGTAGAGAAATCCTGGTATCTGGGACGGTTGATAATCAAATGGCAAAAGAAATTTTTATTGTAAAGGAAATCCATATCCTTTGAAAGCTTATACCTTATTCTTCTATGAATAATAACTGGAAACGGCAAAAACATACTTGCTAACGAAATTTTATCAATATCGGAATCGGAATAAAAGCCATCATGAATAAAAACTTGAACGATACGGGTAGTGATGTCAGTGACGCGGATATCGGTGATAAGAGAAAAAAACTTTTCTATGTATCGTTGATTCTTTATAAACTGTGGAATATCACCTGTGAAAATATCAATTTCTGTATTTGGTCTTTCTATTAAACAAAGTCCCAAGCAAATTATGCAGTGTTTTGGATCTATCAATTTACCATACCTCTGTAGTTCTCTTAAAACAGCGACTGGAAGATCGTCATGTGTTGACAAGATGGTGACAGCACGTGTATTTTCTTCAAGGAGAATTGATTTGTTGCAAAACCTACTTTCATTATATTGAAAACTGCATGTTGTTGCCATTACAAATAAACATATTGTTGATACAATCACCTTCATCTTGACAAACCTTCAATGTGCTAATATTATAGCAATATTAAAGCAATATTATAGGGTGTGTAAAAATAGGGCTCTTTGATTGCTGAAATTTTACAGCATTAAACTATCATGATTCTATTTCTGAAAAAACAAATTATCCCCTTAAAGTCGTGAAGGTTAGATACATTTGCCAGTGTTTAATGAAATCAAAAAATACATAGAGCGTATGCTGAATGGCAAGAAACACAACCATCTGCAGCCATAAACGTACTACTTTTGAATTATTTAAATTGCTCTAATCCAATTTAACTTTTAAAACTAATTTGCAGCGACTGCAGAATTGTTAGATTGAGTTATCAATGCAACTTCCAGATTTTTTAACACGTTGTAACGAGCAAATAGTTGCTTTGTGACGCGACGTCATGTCAAAGTATGGTAAATCGAAAAATTCGAGAATGTTGACATCATTTAGTTGCATGAAGGAAATGTTGGCACAAGTTAGTGACATTATCACAAATTAACTCAAATTTCACATTTTTATAGTGAAACGTGAAACAACCAAATTAGGCTAAAACAATTAAAAGGACCAAATTTGAGTAATGTTGTTTTTTCAACTTTTTGGGATAACAAACAACAAAGTTTCGTTATACAATGTTCAGAAACATCAGAATTACTTCGCCTCCACCAAGCCATACAGATCTAAAAAGTGGATAAGTTTTATTTAAATTAAAGTCATAATGTCCTGTCTTCTTTTCAGTATAAGAGAAAATTTGACAGTTGTGGTAATTTTACCAACTCTCCTCCCTCACCTGGGCAATGAATACTAGAATAATACTGTGAAGTTAGACCAACTTGAGGATCTCTTGTAAAACAGTTATAATACATCCCGAGTTTTACGTAAATTGTAAAGCTTAAAAAGAGATAGATTGAAAAGAAAAATTCTTTCGTGGAAAATGATTACGGCCATCGGCACATTGATAGGATAACTAACAACTGTGTCCTTCCGAATAGCAAAACAACAAAAAAACAAACAAACAAACACTGCTTCGACGCGACATTACTATGGATACCTGGAATAAGTGAAAAAAATTAGAAAAGAGTTTAAAAATTCAAATATCAAAATCACGTTCAAGTCTCCTGAAAACCTACAACAAATCCTGTGCAGTAAAAATAAAGCGAAACGTCCACCCTACTCAATGCCAGGAGCAGTGCCGGTTTTAGGGGGTGGCCAAGGAGGCCATGGCCCTGGGTCCTGAGCTTTAGGGGGCCCCGCACACTAGCAAAATAAATTTTTTTGAAGAGCTGAATTTGTGAATTGATATCGAATAAAAGACGTAGTATGTTTTTCCAGGTCAATGTTTAAAGTATAATTTATCTCATTTCGGTTCTTGATATCTATTCCGTTTCAAAGTCGGCTTCAAAACGAACAAAACTGTCATCTTTTGAAAACTTAAATTGTACACAACTTTATTTAAAAAAGGAATTTTGATGTTGATCCGAGGCTTTCTGGGATAACTGAAATAACAGAAATCTATTGAAATAAGAAATAATTTTAGGGCCCCGCTTAACTTAAAACCGGCACGGGCCAGGAGTATTTATGGTAAACTGCTCATGTGAAAAATGATACGTTGAGGAATCTGGTGCTAATATTTCTACCAGATTAAAGCAACATAAAAAGCAATTTTTAATGAACTAGTAAACGATTCAGCATTAGGAGAACACAAAGTCAATTGAAACGGTAACCTACTACGGGGCGAAACGAAGGTATTATCTGCAGAAAATGACTATTTCCAGAGAAGTGTCAGAGAAGCTTTAGAAATGAAACACCAAAATACAACCAGGTTCACAAAATGGTTTAAACAAAGATAACGAAAAGTATCTTGAAACGAATTCGCGGGATCCGATCTTAAGCATAATATGACGTCATTTTTGTGGATACCACCATATTATATATTTTTATAACGACATATTTATCCACACATTTTTTTAAAGTAAAATAATATACAAAATTCCTTTAAGATATTTCGTGAGCGTTTGATGCTCGCGTCATCAGTTAAAAATTGATGACAATGCATTGTCGCATCTAATTACAAATAAGTAACGTCATTTTGTCTCGATTTAATTGA
>JANSTP010274113.1:0-10161 GCA_025330745.1 Cladonema radiatum | reverse complement strand
CGTGGAACGTCATTGCCACTTCCCGACCAACTTTACCTCAAGGTTCTTTCATCTACATATATTTGGAGACTCAAAAACAGTAATATTAATTCTCCCGCCCCGAGTTTGTGTAAAGCCCCAAAATTGACCTGGACTAAATCCCCTTCTTACATGAATCATATGCTTAAAGTTGTTGATAGCTCAGTATCTGTAAGAAGATCATTTCAAAAATTAGTTCAGTCTTTCGCTGAAAACTAGTACGGTCAGAGTAGTTTTTCTTATTTTGCACCTTATTACTGGAATGGTCTTGATAAAAGTCTTAAGAAGGAAATTTCCAATCTCAATACTTTTAAGCATGCTATTAAAATTAACCTTTTTAAAAGGTGGATGAAACAGAGGCGATATTAAAGTTAGATCATTTGTTATTTATATTATTATTATTATTATTATTTATTTATTTATTATTTGTTCTAGTGATTGTTATTATTTATTTACTACTATTATTTTTCATTATATATTTGCTTTAGGGACCACAATGGAAATCGGGTTTTAGCTTTGTTTCGTGTCATCCCTGTTACCATCACATCTTGTTTTTATTTATTATATTAATGATTTTCACCTTATATATTTTTTGTTAAATTATTTGTTAAATTTCTAATTTTTTGTAAATAGTGGTGATGAAATAAACCTACCTACCTACCTAACTACTATCTAAAATTGTTGAGAGATGGTAGTGGTAGCGACCATTTCGGTGTCGTTCCTTGCATCATGGCAATTGATTGATCTCCCTGGAACTTTTTACATTCTCAAACGCGTTGACTATTTTCTCGAAAAAAGCTTTACACGTGGCAAATACGTTACAAGGAACAGCCTTTTTTACCTGGTTTTGATTCTAAGAAATCCTCGAAGCTTGTGAGCATTTTATTAATACTCTAACAAAGTTAAGAAACAATTAACTTTTAATGCTTCTGTGTCTCAAATACAGGGCTTTTTATGTTTTGATGCCGATATACCAAGTGACGAACTTGAGTACTGTTATTACTATTTTTACTGTTGTACATTTTGTTTTCCAGAAGAAAGATTATGTTTTTGTTCGATTGTATCTCAGTGGTCAATTCTGCCCTTAGTCCATGAGCTGACAAGAATATTGTCATCATTTTGGTGAACAGACGTATTATATACCAAAAGTTGGCAAATTTTATGGAGATTAAGAATATCGATGTTAACCCAGACAGTTTTGGGGCGGGAACCCATAATAAGCTCTCCATCGTAGATGGTTTTTCTGAATCTGAACAAATGCTGGTTTTTTAAGTTCTGTTCGATCACACTTTTTCAAACTGTATTAAGCAAGGCGCAATTTAATTTTTTCATTCAAATATATATATTGATACTAGCTGCACGCAGTGTCGCACAAGGCTGAAGCGTCGTATTGGCCTGCTTACGCAACCCCCTCAAGGGATTGCTGCGCGATCCCTTGGTGATAAACCAACGGCCTTAAAATATCTAAAACCTGTTTTAGATTATATTTACTAAGTTTGGCCCGGGAAGGGTAAGTATGGGTTTTGTTAGGGTATTAAGATCTTTATAAATGTTCAAGGGAGAGGAGCTCATAATATTCCCGGCAAAATAGCATGGGACGACGCTGAAGCGTTGCATTGGCCTACTAAAGAAATCCCGAATCACTCTGCAATCCTTTACCTTTACTATAATCTCTATCAAATGTTATAGACTATTGGTCTTTCAGAAAATAAGTAAAAAATTAAGCAATCAACCAAAAGTTAAGCAAACGTTTACAGAACTATTTTGGTTATGTGTGTACCAAGTTTGCTTACTAAAGGCAGAGTACAGAAGACGTTATAAATTTTTCAAAAATAGACTTTCTAATGACGTCATTGGTTGTTGCAATAGCAACCAAACGTTAAAATCGGCTTAATTTTTCTTTGAACGATTCGGTGTATATGTGTACCAAGTTTGGTCACTAAAGGCAAAGTGCAGGTGATTTTATAGCAAAGTTTCCCCATTGTAACTATTCTGCTTCTGCTTTCATAGTTTTCAAGTTTTACGAAAAATGTCAGGAACATTGGAGTGGTTTCGCCCGAAATAGTTTTTGACGTTTTCTGATTGGTTTTTCTTTAATATAATTTTGAGCCAATAAAATTCTTCTATTTTAATTTCGTTTTCCAAATAAGGAAACCGTATGATCATATTTAAATCTCGCACTACGCAAATTATATATAGATTGAATAATGTTTTGTAATTAATCTAGTAATTAATTTTTGCTCTCCTTCTTCGATATTTTTATGAATAATTTACGTAAAAGTGGCGTTTTCATGCACCTTTTCTTTTTCCTGTCGTCAAAAATTTAAAACCGTTAGATTTTTATCATGTTATCTTATGATTACGAAGGTCATTGTTACTCAGGTCAGTCTTAAGACTGGAAGCCGAAATAAGTTCGCCATTGTAGAAGGTTTTCATAAAAATGGAGAAATGCCCCTTTGTCTAAGTCAATTTGGTCAAGTTTCTTGAGACTGTTCGGAACAAGTAGCAATTTAGATATCTCATGCAAATACATATATTAAAAGCGTAGAGTGGGAATGCTAACGCTAAAAGGGGAAAACTTACGCGGGCTGATTGGTTAAAAAAGCAAATTAAGTATTTCTATTGGCTGAAAATCATTAACAAGTAACAACCAATCAGAAAACGTTAAAAGAAAAAAAATATAGCGAGAGAAACCATTCAAATGTTCCCGAAGATTTCCATATAAATAATCTTGTATAGAAAACTGGGAATAATTGCCATAGGGAAAAGTTTCTATAACTTCACCTGTACTTTGCGTTTCGTGACCAAACTTAGTATGCATATACATCAAATAGTTCCGAACATTTTAAGGCTGAATTTGACGGATGGTGGCTATGACAACGGCCTATGATGTCATATGAAGGCCCATTTTGGAAAACTGCATAACTTCTTATATACTTTGCCTTTAGTGACCAAACTTGGCACAGGTACTCTCCGAATGTTTCCAAAGATTTTTAATCCAAATTTTGCAGTTGGTTGCTATGGCAACGGCCCATGACGTCATTAAATGCTCAATTTTCAGAATTTTTTTTATAGGGATAAGATTGCGCAGCGATCAGGCACTGCGTCAGCAGGCCAATGCGACAGGTCAGCGTCGTGCGACGCTGCGTGCAGTTAGTATACATTAACGTTGACTAATGTTTTATAATTAGTCTAATTAATTTTAGCCCTCCTTTTTAGAGTTTTTTACGTAAAGGTGGCGTTTTAATGCACCTTTTCTCTTTTGTGGTGCCATCAAAAGATTTGAAAAATTTAGATTTTTATCAAGATATCTTGAGATTGAGAAGTTCGTTACGTCGATAGTCACCTCAATTTTATAGCCAGAAGGAAAAATATGCTCTCCATTGTATAAGGTTTTCATGAAACTGGAGAAATTCTGGTTTTTCGAAGTCGATTTGATCACATTACTTCAGACTTTATACAATATGGGGCAAGTTAATTTTTTTACTGAAATATCAATTAAAGTTAAATATTGTGTCAAAAATAATCTAATTACTTTTAGCTCTTTTATTTGATTAATTCATTCATTAATTTTAGCTCCTTTATTCATATGTTAATTGTGCTAATTATTCATAGAATTTTTTAAACTTGGACAAAAAATATATGAATAAATATATCATACCATTTTTACGATACAGTAAAATAACTGGTATCACAGGCATTTTGAAAATTTGACAATATGCTAGCATTTTCCAAGGGATTTAAATAATAACTCTTTATCAAGCTAATGCTTCTACTTCTTCTTGAAAACTAATTCCTGACATTAAAATGATAAATTTTAAATTCCTGTTAAGATTTGGAGAAGTTTCATACATAACCCAAATGATGGTAGTAATCTAATGTTTGAAAAGCTGCCAATATGGAAAACATTAAGAAGGGCTGCAGGTATTAGAAAACAATTGATCGCTATAGTTCTGTGACTTTTTATCTGTGTGAATTTAAACATATTCCTAGATAACTCCAGTGCTGTTATAGTCATAATCTGTTTGCACTCTAATATTTGAGCACTGAGCTCAAATTATTGCATTGCTAAAAAAACATTGTTTGTGTCCTAAAAATTGAGTGATGGCATCATTATTTGACTAAGGTAATACGCATTTACCCAAAAAGGATACTTGAAAAGAGATTGGTGAACAATTACTATTTATACTTGTTATTTTTTTCTTCATTAATGGAAATAACTAAAAAAATTTAGTTTTCAGTAATATGGCTGGTTTACTCGGGAAAAGATTTTCAAAGGCAGATTTCCTGGCAAAAATTATAAAGTGTCAAAATTAGCTGATACCGAAAAAAAGTATCTATTGAAGGGCGAATAATGATTAGGCATTTTTTCTTTGATGATCAATAGAAAAACATGAAGAAAAAACCTCAAACAAATGATTGAAACCAATAATGGTTTAAATTTTTCCAAACATTCAGACCACTTTAGAATGTTAGTAACACAACGTTAGGCCTATACAATATTTTAGTTCTTTGGGGTCTGAGGAAGCTGACTGCTGGCTGCGCTGGACAGGAGGCTGTCTTATAGGGAGTCAAAGTTGTCAGGGTCAGGTTCATTAGTCAGGGGGATTCAAAGTGGCCTTCTTAGACAGGTGGTTGCCTTATAGAAAGACAGGTTTGGCTGTAGTATTTGCATTTGTATTTGATTTGCTCTGCCGCTGTTCGAAAAGTAGGGGTTTTGATGTTGGAAAACTTTAGTTTTACACCTTCTCTATTTTTCATTATTGCTTACGGCATACCACGAAAGAATATGTTCTTTCATTTTAGATAAACTTATTAATAAACTTAAATCCAAATAAACTTTCATCCAAAAATATTAATCTTTAAAATACAATCCTGTATATATCCGAGTTACTGGGAGGAAAGGAGCGAACGCCCAGGGATGCTGCTTTGAGTACAGTGCAGTCCTGAACCTAATTCTTTTTCTGAATTCAATTCAATTTGAACACAAGTCTTGCAGCGAATCGCTCAGTACTCAAACTTAATTATGAAGCAAGATGATGTACATATGATATTATTTATTAATTGCAAATACTTAAGCATTTACTGAAGGCAAACCTGCTGTTGTATGTTTCCAAAAGTCCACCACAATGGCGAGCTTAATTATGCCAAAGCTGATCTGATAAATAAGAATATAATTTGAATTTTTGAGTTTTTGATTACAGCAAAGAGAAGAAGTGCGTGAAAACGCAACTCTTTCATAAATTATTTTAAAAAACCTCTAAGAGGGAGAGCTGAAATTAATTAGATTAATTATGAAACATCATTCAACATCAATAGATATTTGAATGAGAAATCTAAATTGTCACTTGTTCCAAACAGTCTGAAGTAATGTGATCGAATTGACTTAGACAAATCGGCATTTTTCCAGTTTCATGAAAACCTTTTACGATGGAGAGCTTATTCTGGCTTCCAGCCTTAAGTCTGACCTGAGTAACAATGACCTTCGCAATCTTAAGATATCATGATAAAAATCTAACGGTCTTACATTTTTGATGAACAGCAAAGAGAAAAGGTGCATGAAAATGCCACTTTTACCTAAATTATTCATAAAAACATCTAAGAAGGAGATCAAAAATTAATTACTAGATTAGCTACAAAACATTATTCAACATCAATATATATTTGAATGAAAACATCTAATTGCGCCTTGCGTCATACAGTTTGAAAAAGTTTGATCAAGCGGAACTAGAAAAACCAGCATTTCTACAGAGTCAGAAAAACCATCTACGATGGGGAGCTTATTATGGGTTCCAGCCCCAAAACTGTCCTGGTTAACATCGATATTCTTAATCTCCATAAAATTTCCAACTTTTGATATATAATAAGTCTGTTCACCAAAATGATGACAGTTTCCTAATATTTAGGTTTTAGCTCATGGACTACCTGTCTTTTTGGTTGACAACTGTAACGACCATTGAGAATTTACATGGCTCAATCACTAAAATTGAAAAAATTGGTTTTTCAGCCTCACTTTGATGATTCTTTTTTAAAATGAAATTCAGACAATCGTTGACAAAGTATATTGGCAGAGTTTAAAATGAGTTCAAAATTCCCTGATCTCCTAACATCAATGTTGCTCCTTATGGAAAATCTGAACAAAAACACTGATGTAGGGGAGGCGGGTATCTGTTTGTTCAAATCAAGATAAAAATGAAGACTTAAGCCAATATTTTTGTCACTGATTGTAGAAGGATCCCTAAAAATCTGCGCACCAGTTGTTACTTAATTTTTCATGTTGGTAATTCTTTTGGCATCTTAGATATATTGGACGAGGGTTGAAAAAGAGTCCATTCGATCTTTCCTACATTTGATGAGAGTTATTGGCTTTAAACCAACTTGCTAGCTTTGGTAATTCATCATTCATTTCGTCAAATACATTTTCAATATTGGAGTTTGATAAAAAGAGATTTGCATCATCTGCAAACATAACTTCGTTTTGTTTTAGCGATGCTTTGAACAAATTATTTACATATATAAGAAAAAGGAATGCAACAAATATCGAGCATTGGGGATACCTTATGTTATTGGTAGGAGATTCGTATGATTCCTGCCAAAGAATACATATTGCTTTCTACTAGTCAGATAACTTTTCAGTATTTCGAAAATTTTTCATTAATTCCATCACTTTTCAGTTTATATATCAAAATATTGCAGTCTACTGTATCGAATGCCGTAGAAAGATCTACAAAAACTCCAAGAGTATATATTCCATTTCCGAAAGAGCTTGAAATGTCATTTGTTAAATGAGAACAGCATGTTCAGTAGATTTATTTTTTAAAAAACCAAACTGTCTTTCATAGGGGAGGTTAGTGGTTGCAAAATGGTGATAAGTTTTGTTTTTTATAATTCTTTCTAAGATCTTTGATAGTGCCAGCAAAACAGTTATAAGTCAGTAATATCCTTCTTGTGTTTCATCTCCACTCTTGACAATAGTAATTACTTTTGCAATCTTCAGAGCATCGGGAAAAAATCCCCTCACCATAGATAGTCTCAAAATGTGATAAGCGATTCCCTTCATATATTCAAAAGTATCAATAATGATGTCAATGCTCAAATCATCATAGAAAGCAGTTCTCCTAAAAGCAGTTCAAAATTTTTTTATTGTAAGAGTTTGAAATGGATGTTGCTACACATTTCTTCCCAAATTCAAAAGTCATCCTATAAATAACACATCTCATTTAATTTTAACAATTATTTTTAAAAGTAGCTCAAGATGATTCGCTTCCTTTGTCCTAGACTACTTCTAGTTCATTTTTAATTTTCTGATTCTGGTAAATCAGGAAAATTTTTCCTGGCTGTATTTTCAAATTTCCTGCTGAAAACTCATACAATCTGATCTCAGTATTTTTATAAGAACTAGACTAGGTCTAGTTGTTTTAACAAACGGCGTTCTTTTTATTCTAGCAAATTTTCTAAGAGATATGGTATGTATACATTAGTTTCTCGCCAGCGGCTGCTGTTCTACGATACTCAGCTTACAAGAAGGACTAAAACTGGTCCAAAGAACGAATAAATCTACCTGGTTTCCTTTTTTGCTCCATTTTTAGATAATATTGGCCTGTTATTTTTTCATACTTTTTTCTTTTCTAACTTCTGTTTTGCTTTGATTTTATTCGCTATTAATTATGACACATTCACACACACACACACACACACACACACACACACACACACAGACGGACGGTTTCAAAACGAGGACATCCTTCATATTGATCTCAATCATTAATTTCAAATAATTGTTCTTTAGGCTTAAGTATGCACAAGAAGTGCACCCCAACCCCCATACAACACGTGTCCTTTTCTCAAACACACTATCATATCAGAAGTCAAAATTCGAGGACCATAAACACACTTGATTATCTTTTGTTATCTAGAGATACTGCAGTTATTTTTTTTTTATTCTGTGAGTATTATTGCTGTAAACATTTTTTATAGGGGCAGATATTCTTTTGTCACATATAAAAAGCAACAATTTGAGGACAGTGGTCTAAGTCCTCATATGAAGTTTACATTCATAAGTGTGTCGAAGTTCTCTGATTTTACCAATTTGCACACGGTGTGTTACGTGCATAATTAAGCATATGTTATCAATACAATACTTTATTGGGGGGGGGTTTGGTATTAGACTTAAATGCTACCATATTTTTTCATTATATGGTCAGCAAACTCGTCTCGTATCCAAGACAAGAATTGATTTTTAAGTCAAAATCTGAGGACTTATGTCCTCGCATATAGTTTATATTTATATGTGTGTTGAAGTCCTCGGATGGTAGCTATTTGCAGATGGTGTGTTACATGTGTAATTAAGCATATGTTATCAGCATACTACGTTGTTGGGGTTTTTTATTAGAGTTAAATGCTACCATAATTTTTCAATATACGGTCAGCAAACTCGTCTCGTATCCAAAACAAGGATTGATTTTTAAGTCAGAATCTGAGGACCTATGTCCTCACATGTAGTTTATATTCATATGTGTGTTGAATTCCTCGGATGGTAGCAATTTGCAGATGGTGTGTTACATATTTTGCATGATGTTACCATACAAAGCTTCATGTCCTTTATGTTTTTAAAATTTGCATACTTTATTTTACTTATCTTTGCTCAAGAAACTCTTTTTTGAAGAACTTGTGTCAAGAACAACAATTGCAATTTAAGTCAACATATGAGGACTTAAGTCCTCACTTATGTAAGTTAATTCTGGCAATGTTTGAAAGGTCTCAGCTTGTCTCAGTATTAGTTTAGTGACTTAATACTCTTTCGGATAGTTGGAGGAGGTGAAATGGGTCTAAAACAATGCGATTATCATATGGAAAACAAAATTCTATTCAAAAGTCATTCTGTAAAGTTTGCTGCAAGAACCTAATAAATGACAAGGGAGAGTTTTGACTCTCGTTATAACGAGCTTTCAAGGGTCATATGTAATTTATAGAATATATCACCATTATTGTAAGTTCGAGGGGCTTGTGAAAATCTTCTCTTCGACAACAAAAACAAAAACAATAAAAGAAGTTATCTGTTTGATATTTGTACTATATATATTTGGGTGTACTGACATTTCACCGAAAGACAGGAGACCGACAACATTTAGCCGAATGGACACTAGACCGAACGGACAATTAGCCGAAAGGACACTAGGCCGAACGGATAGTGCGCCGTAAAGACAGGAAGCAGACAAATATTAGGCCGGCAGACTTTTAGCCGACAATAATTTTTTTTTTTTTAATTTTTTAATTATGACTTTATAACAATGATATAACTTTTGGAATTAAGAAGTAAAGGTTGCTTAGCAATTTTTCTAAAGAATTTGGGGCTCGATTTGGGGTATAAATGTTACTTGAAAACATTAGTTTTTGAACATTAGAAAATTGGACATGGCTAATTAGTATAAATTATTTTCATTAAATGTTTTCTTACAGGTGAGAGACAAACCAAAAGTCAATATTCAAGTAAATATTAAAGATTCAATGACAACTGCTAATGAATTTCAATAAACAAGATATAGTGTGGGATAAAATAGAGTAGTAATTAAGCTTCATTATTTGAGGTGTTAACAAAAGACTACGGTTTTGTCTAATTATTCAAACTAATTGGTTTGAAAATGAAAAGAAATTGCCATGCTTGAATACAAAATATTTTATTCATCTGATGATGCATGACTTAGCGAAAAGCTTCATGAGTTTTAAAAATACATTTTAAATGGTTTTATTGGTTTGTTAAATATCCGCGTAGCGAGAAATTTATTAGATTACTCGTCGATTTTATGTTCGACTATCTATTACAAGTAAAGCCATGGTACACAATTAACCCTTTGCGTGCCAAGCAAAATCACGCAAACAACCGCGGACGTATATATACGTCAAAAATAGCGCGTGTCAATAACCAGAGGAAAAAATGTCAGCAACCAAGGCGTAAATTGAAAAATCAACCTCATAGTGTAAAATATCAGTAACTTATAGAAACAGCACCTGAAAAGCAAACCTTTTCCCCCATGATCATGCTTTGGTATAGGCTGTCTTTCAAAACATACAAAGACCATGAAATTGCAATTGAGCCAACAAATTTCACAAAATATGCTATATAATTGTAAAGGATTCTAAGTG
>JANSTP010274102.1:0-10161 GCA_025330745.1 Cladonema radiatum | reverse complement strand
AACCAATAGAAACGCCTGATTTCTGTCACATGATCAAGATTTCACGGTAAGAAATAGAAAAAAACGAAAAGAAAAAAAAAATATTCGGGTAAACTAAGAAATTCTCCTACGGGAATTTAATAAGGAGTAATGCGATAGTGGCAACTGATAAGAAATTAAAAGATGAACCGTATCTAATCAATTAAGTTAGAAAGATCTTTAATTAAAGTTCATTTCGTTTTAAACAAAAAGATTTGTTAATTATATGACGTCATTTTAATTTCCATGGCTCATAATTATCCAGCTTAGTCATCAATTATATTTTCAACTGACTTTATCTCCCCAGACTGATCTAAAATTTAGCAATGTTTCTCTTAGTAATAGCAAATATATTAGAAACTACGCAAACACTCGAAAGGCCTTTCATAAGCCAATGATTGATCGGAATTTGGAAAAATCATTGTTGAGGTTTTTGCAATAGGAAGTATAGATTCTCGTGAGAAGTCCAATTTCCTTGCATATTATATTAACATATACTGTATTTCATGAATTAAATAAAATAGACTTGGACACCATAAGAAAGATACTGTCTTACGTAGGAGAAGATACTGACAGTAAATGACAGCTTCTGAGAAATCTTATCAATATGTATATCTCAGTTAAGAAACTTATGTCAATACAACAACCCAAATAATTAACAAATCTTTTAGGTTTACTAGTATGAATATTGATCTTACTAGAGGAAAGAAAAACTGTTAATTCGGTTTAATTTCATCTACAGAGAGTTTATTTGGGAGTAACCACTTGAACATTTTTAAGAAACTTATGTCAACTGCAAATAGGGGGGTTTATAGCAAACTTAAAAGCAAAAAAAAAAAAAAAAGTTGTTAATGAACGTGAATTGAAAAATCTGGAGACACCGAAGTAGGGCCTTTTTGAATTCCACAAACAGCAATACGATTTATTGAGCCAGATCCGTTTGTGTGCTGAAATTGTAGGTAAAATTTAAACCATAGATCAGAAACACCACGTATGCCATAATGATAAAGCTCTTTAAGAGGTAGAGAGAGATCAATCCCGGACCGAAAGCTTCTTAAAACTCTGGTTCTGCCCTCCTCATACCTTAGCATTCACTTCAGATAAAGTGTTGAGATTTTGTAGAGTACTGAACCAACTTATTCTGAGCACTTTGGTACCAAAATCAACCTGAAGCACCATGACAATTTGATGACGTCATCATTATTTTCTAACAATTGTCAAAATTCAATAAGTTTGGATCTAACTTTGAAAAGAAACTGAGATGAACCAAAAGAGCTGTTTATATGGTTCTCACAACTTAACAACAATTAAAACAAAGCAATTTGACTTCATTAGGAATTACTGAAACTTTGGGTCTAAAAAGGGGATTTTGTCCAAAGTAACCCCGAAACAGACCCTCATTTGGACGTTGCCATGGGAGCAATGAACGTGTTCACCTACATTTTTTCCACGGAAATCTTTCTAGACCGCTGAACCCCCCTCCCAACCTCCTTTAGGTGAAAAAGGGTTAAGAGAAGTTTTCCTAGAAATTATTAATATTTCAATACAGTGTAGGAAAAGCGCTCTGCTCCAAAATTCACTTATCTACTTTTTCATTAGAGTAGTATGAACATTTTAACGTCAAGAATTCTGTTTTTGTGATAAAGGGTATTAGCAACATTAATAGCAGACTTAATGACATTCCTGTGTTGATTGTTTGACGAAATATTCTTTTATATGTTAGATGTATCTTGTTTTCGTATCCATAATAAGTTTCTCACTGTGATTGTTCGAAAGGTTTTTGGCTATGGCTAATTTGTTTGTAGTAAAAGTTTTTTAGTTTATAAAACTAGGTAAACAAGTAAAAACTATTTGAAATTAGAAAATTTGTTGTTTCTAAAGTGATAGTATTGTACGTAGATATTTTCATATAGAGACAACTCTTGTAAAACCTATAGACTGCTTATCTTTAGCAATATTAAGTATGCCCGTTTCTTCTCGAAATCAGGATTGCAATTTGGTATCAAACTAGGGCGGAATGGCGGGTCAGGAAATTAAAGAAATTAGCGAGAGGAAAAAAAAAAATTTCGTTTAATTAGTTTAATTGTTTTCCTTGGGTGGTTCATTGAATTTTTGTATTTTTATTATGAAGTATCATAAATTGAACAATTCAGTTGTTGCAAATTCTTTTAAAATTACCTAACTTGACCTAAAAGATTCTAAGTAAAGAGACTTGATTCTAAAACTAGCATAAGGGATATTCCCCTATCCCTGTCCCCTAGGGTTCTTAAAACGAGAAATTACTTTCAAATCCTATATAGTGCTTCCCTTGTATTTTTTGCACAAGAAAATTCGTCTGCATACACTCTGAAACATATATGTACCACTCTCTGTGTCACACCAGAAAGCTCGTAAATTTTACCAATTTATTTTTAATCTCATCGGTAAATATTTGACTTCATATTTATACTGTTAATATTATTACATTAAAAATTAATAATTCAGTTAAGAACACCGCAGGTAAAAGTTTCAGATCTCATTGAAGATAACCGTTAAGTTTCGCAAAGAAGTGCAAACGTAATTTGATACATGTTTGCTTATGACTTTCTACGTAAAAAGTGACTGCTAGCTAAAAGTCATTTAGATGGTCATTTTATCAAAACAACATATTGTTATGAAGTTTGTTGATAAATTTATGAAGTGTTTCTAGGTAATAATTCTGTTAGGTTCATAATATTGCAATTGTGTTAGGGTTGTATTTTGTTTAGTTAAATAGCAAGAGATTTTAGCACATAATATATCACTTGGTTTTTTCAGTAAGGTTTTAATCGTCCAATATTTTAACCCCAACGTCTATCTCTATCACTTTTTTTGTACAGTATAATTAACCCTGGGCTTTTTTGGACTTCGAAATCCTGGGGGGGGGCTCGATATCTTCGGAAATATGTAAAATAAACTTATAAAACTTTGTACAGTAATAGACCAATCTTTTCTGAACACATTGATATCACCTTCAACATATGACGTCATCAAAATTTGATGATGTCATTATTTTTTTCCGACAAGCTGTCCAAAATCGATAAATTTTAGGTCAAATTTTGAATGGCAATTGAAAGAGAACCAAAAGGGCTTGTTAAATGCGGTTTTCATTATTTTTCTACTAAAACTAATTACTTTAAGATTATTAGGTGTGTCAGGAAAATTGGGCCCAAAAACAGGATTTTGGCCCAAAATGACCCCGAAAAATGAACTAATGGACCTTTAAATGGGCGTGGCCGTGGTAAAAGTGTGCGTGGTCACCAAAAAACTTTTATGAAAATGTTCCCAGATAAATTTTGTACAAAGTCACAAGATTTTATGTCAAAAGCATTTTTAGTTTTAGAAGCATTTAAAATAGGGTTAAGTTATCATCTTCTTACAAGGTTCATGTTTCTAAAACCAGTAACAGAAAGTGGGAATGTTGCCTTCTTTAAAAAGACAGGGGTTTTGTAATCAAAACTATGAAAAGTTTCAAAACACCTAAAAAGCTCATTATTTTTAGAGAAAAAAAAAATATGGAAGGGGTATATTTCATGAAAATAGGCTAACATAAAATAACTAGAAAGTTAATTATACCCCAAAATACTTTTTTTCATATTTTGTCATATCTTGTAAGAGAATGAAACTTGGAAACCCTGATAGTTTTTTGCTGAAAGTATTCAAAATACTTTGGCAAGATTTTAGATGAATGTCTAGGTGCTTTTGACAAAGAGTTTAAACCAAGTTTTTGCCCGATGGAACTTTTTAACAGAAGATACACTTCATGACGGTCCTACCAAAAAATTGATGACACCATAATTGTAACGACGAAATCAAATATGTTTATAAGAATTTTGTTAACAACAGTTGTTTTTTGACGTTGCAAAGTTCATGCTCATTAGAATGAAAAGAACTCTAAATCTAAGGGAAGCGGGGTTATATTGACGCCCAGAACACTGCTCAAAGTTCTTCCAAGAAGTTCTGGCCTACGACCTGATTACAATAGGGTTAAGAAGATTTTTCCCTCTTAACGCAGTTTTCGTATTGCAAACAGAAATTAAAACTATAAAATTGAAAAATTGAAAACATGAAACAAACCGGAAAATTGAACTTATAAGATAAAAATTTTCAAAACGATAACAGTAATAAAGATTCAGAAGATTATGCATCCTAGTTTCACATTGTGGTTTCACATACCCAGTAATCCTATATCCTATAAATTTTCCAGTCCAGTAATAGCTAATTGCAATAATGATTTATGACTCATATATAACAGCTTATTTTCCAGTTTTTCCCGCTATTTCCTGATAGGAGAATCTTCTAAGCAATTCATCACTTTCTTATTTCAGACATATTTATAAAGTTGATAATGTTACCATGGAATATTTTGAGGGAATAACCAGGGTCGAATTCAGTAGAATAAAAGAATTAATTTATGAGTTTGCGGAGAAGCCAGCTGTAGGAATTGCGAAGCTGTATCTTCTCAAGAAAAACGACTATATATTCTTCAACTTACTAAAACAATTTATATTTGGTTATATTCATATATGTTGCGAGCTTGCGCATGACATTTGTGAAAATACCTTCCCTGAACAGTCCATTAATCTCGTTTTACGTATTGCCAAAGAAATGGGCGTTGGTGAAATGGAATTCCAGATATCTGCTTGGTTGCACTTACTAAGATTAAATAACGAAAAAACTGATGATTTAGTTTTAGATTTCCCCATACCCATGGATTGTAAATTTTATAGCAAATACAAATTCTGTCAGTTTTTGAACTTTCACCGTAAAAACGAAATAAAAAACTATTTGAATATAGTTGATGAAACATATGGCGATAATTATTGTCTGCAATTCAAAAGCCTATTGCATTCACTATCCACAGACCACCTCCAGCAAATCAAAGACAGTTTAATCACCGCCCGAAAGGAAAATGAAACACTTTGCACGTGCGACAACAAAGCTAGCAAAAAAGGCGCATTGATATTTGAAAACTTTATTATTCCGGACGACAAGGACAAAATTTCATTGGAAATGCATGACCTACGAGAGACCAAAAGTCTGCAGCAGTGCAAATTGCATAACTTGATTGCTATACTTGAGGACGTCTTAAAGTCATCCGAAATTGATCGATTTAATGTATATCTGCAATTGGAACGCTACGATCTCGCTTATTTTATGCTGAGACAGCGAAATTTTACTGCAAATTTGAAAGGGTTGCAAATTAACGTATTAGATAAATTTAAAGATATTGAAAACAGTTTTAAAAATATATTTTATTCCTAATTTTTATTGTTGTAATTTGTTTTAAATGTTTATATAGAATTTTGTTAATAGCTGAATTCTCGTGATTAGGAAATTAGGAAATTGTAAATATTGAATGTAAAAAGGGGTTACAAAGAATTCTAAAATTTACAACTTAAAACGGTGGTGTGTTATAAATACTATTTGACCTCTAGAAGTTTTTATTAACTAGGAGGCTGTTTGGCTATCTAAACCAGACCACTAAATTCTTGACTGCGAGGATGCGGTCAGTAAACTTGAAACTTATAAACAAAATGAGGACCAATGCCTTTTTAAATTTTTAGAAAATTGAAACTTAGTTAAAATTTATTTAAATTAAATTAAATTTCATAATTCTTTTACAGAACGTCAAAAACCATTGAAAACGAATTTTAATTCACTTTTTCAAGAAAACAATCTTTTTAACATGGTGGTCTGGTTTAGTCAGGCCAACTATATCGTAGCTAATACACTATATAGCTCGGATAGGATTTATCGTGTGCTATAAAATTGCAAAGGGTACTAGAATTTAAAAAATATAACTTTTTAGTATTTTTTCTTCAAATGTTGAAAACTTTGAAATAGCTTGCAACTCCTAAACTTTACTATTATTACCGATCTTAGATAAATTTGAGTTCCTTTTTGGTCCTCTCTTAATCTAAGAAAACAGTGGCAGGGAGGGGAGCAATATTACCAAAACACCACTCATTTGCTATCAAATCCCAAAAGGGATATCACATGCTGAAAAACATCAATGTATATTGGTTGTAATGTCATCACACAGATGTCATCTGAACTGATCTTGATTAAAAACTAGCCTATGCATCCGAGCAGGGTATCGTAGACCTTAATTGGATTTTTCCGTAAGGATGTTAATATGATCTAGATGAAGTTAATCTATAACCAAAACTGAATTTTCAGTCAAGTTACGTCACGATGGCGTTATCATTTTCAGAATTTTTTTGCCTTCCATATTACCAATGCTCTAGGCGTTAAACAATAGTAGAAGATGTAGAATAGAAGTTAGAAGTAGACTAGATCTAGAAGTTAAAACCTTGAGGTTTTCCTTGGGGCAGAGAAGAAAAAATGACAAATTTTGTCGTATTATTGAGGCTTGTATTATCAAAACTACACATAGAATTTGTCTGACCTTTTCAGGATATCAATAACTCATGATAATCTAACGATGGAGCCAAAAATTAGCAAAATCTAAAATTTGACCAAGTTTTTTTTTTCAGGGTGCTTATGTACCTTTAATATTAAGTGCTTTGTTACCAATTGGAGTTGTAAAGGTTTAGGCCCAAAATTCGAGTTTTGAAATGAAAAATCACCCCAAAAATGAGTCTATCGTGCCGTAATTTGGGCATGGCCATGGCAACAGTGAGCGTGGTCACCAAATATTTTTGGGGTGAAAAAATGTTTGTAGATAAATTTATCTTAAAGTCACAAAGTTTTATTGCAAAATCTTCCAGGCTTTTTTTGCATTACTAAATATTTACTCAGAAACTTTGAAGTCGAAAATTCCAAAAAGATAAACAACTCTGAGGACTGACTCTTGAGCCTAGTTGCTTAACCCTTGTGGTGCGGCGACCTTTAGAAATACCCTAAAATTGAAAGTAAAAAATCTGCAGAAGAAAACTCGATTTTCTTGACAAGTAGAGCTACTCAGGATTTCTCCTTGCTACCCAAAAATCCGGAAATATTCGGGATTCCTCCTTTAAGGGTTAAAGTAGAAGGGTATAAAGGAAAATGGCTAGAAATTGAAACAGCTATTAAATTGCAATTATATTTCAGCAATTATGTGAGCTGATTTTATATTTCAAACTTGTAATAGTAATTTGCTGGCAATATTTTTACTTTTAAAAATTAGTATCACAATTATGCCTACGATTGAAGTTTAAAAGCTTGACTCTTATCATGCTTCTATCATCCCTTTACCATCCTTTACAATCCTTTACCTCCTCACCTGGAGGGATGTTCTCTGTCATACAACGAAACACTGCTTAAAAGCTGTCTATCATTAAATAAAACCATGCAACCAACAAAATTATTATCTACGCAAAGTGGTTTTGTTGAAGACATATTTCAAATTTCAATGTCTCATTAATGACTGCAATGATAAAATTCTTGATTGGATAGTAGTAAAGACATTCCAGGCTTCCCCTTTTTGTACATAGAATTTTTTGTAGGTTTATAAAATGCTTTTGGCAACGCTAGTTTCGTAGTCTGATTTGGCAAGCGTAACACTGGATATTCTCGAAACAATTGAAAGCGATGACCGAATTGCACCGAGCTGTACCCTACTCATGGGCTGGAAAGCTAGTAAGCACTAACCTACTCACTTGGCGAAATCAAGGATATGGGTATAATTATTACATAATATTAGACCAAAGAAGCTTGCTGTGTACATAGGCTTCCTTCATTAATAAACTCTAGCTTTCGACTTTTTTTCGTAGAATGCGTGTAGTCCATCCTGGAGTAATTTTCTTTGCATTTTTTATCGCGCAGTCGTTAATAGACTGGTTCTTGGTCGGTTTCTAGTGCCGACAAAGCCAAGAAAAGAGAGAAATAGAATTATACCTTTTGGCATGTCATATAGCTACAGCGAAACGGGAGCGTAAAAAGCTCAGAAATCGAATATCCGTTATTCGAATATCCGTCCGCCGAAAATTTTTATTCTGGATAAAAAGAATAAAAAAACGACTAGGTCTAGTCTAAGTCCTTGAGAGAAATGTCTCTTTTCCGAGTAGCTCTTTTCTTTTTGAGGGGGTTCAAGAGTGTTTTGATAATAAGTAACCGAACGTGTCAAGGATACTTTTAACGTTTACTTAGAGAAAAGCGGATGCGAAAGCGTATAAATTATACTTTATTGACGAGACTTTTAAACGTTACACCCAATGAGAAATGCAGATCTAGCAAAACGTATTGATCGTATTGATACAAATTGTTGTGTAATTTATCATAGAAAACGCGGTGCGCAAACACCACCCTTCGCAGAAAAACTATGTAAAGAGTTAAACCGCAAAAGTCCTTATCATACTGTCAGCAACAGCATACTTCTCTAGTTTAACATCATTATCGCAGTTCGTGGCTAACACTATTTGCTTTCAATCTTTTTTGCTTAAACTCTAGGTGATTTTTAATGCCATTTCCTGAGAAATTTTACATTAAATAATTGGCTCTCAATATTAGACCTTTTGTGGTACACGGCTTGAAATTGGATGTTTTATTACTGCAATTACAGGGCTTATAGATATGACTTATGCAGGAAAACCTTTCAACGAGATTCGTAATGACATTTATCAGCACGCGCATTAAATTTCTCACGGGTTTCCTGTTGAGAGTTTTGTTGTTGTTTATTATACTAGGTTCACTCGATAGCGTAGTCGTGGGACAGATAATTATGGAACTTATTGAATAAGGTTAAAATTTTTGATATATATATATTGAACCATAATATATACCCCCGGCTCAGTTGCCTAAAAACTTGTGAGGTCGACCAGCATGTGAACGGGCTGGGATTAATGAAAAATTTATTTACACACCAGACACCCCTTTTGGAAAAAAATTCTGTAACAACTCAGAGGCGTAGCGTGGGGGGGAGGGTTGGTGGGTTGGGTGCGACCAACTCCCCTTTTGCAAACTTTTACTCTTTTCAAAAAAGTTGCGAATAAATTTTCTGCTTAGGAAAAAGGTAATAGCTTGTGGTAGTCTGCAAATAAGCTTTTGTTCAAGAAATGTTTTGAATTTGGAGTTGATTTTAAGCTTTCCAGTGAACCTAAATATCTAACCTTTTTCTATCTCACCGGCCCCAACGAGATCTGGTGGGGCCCCGTCAAATAGAAAATTACATAAGCTTCGACACCTGTTTAATTTTTCACAGTACTCCCCTGCAAATGGATTTTTTCTGTGGGTAAACCACCAGCTTTTGGTCTCAATTCCTCGGATCATGTACGAAATACTTTTCGTCAATTCTTGGTTAAATACCTAAAGTTTTGCAAATCTTTATTGGGTTTGAATATATTTCGGAGAAATTCACAGAGCCCTTAAGTTTTAAGGGTCGCCGTGGTGTACTGGTTAGTGCCGTTGGCTCCGACCAGAACACCGCAAGTTCGATTCCCCGTCCGGGCATGATAAGTTCATATGAACTTCTGACCTAAGACGTTAAACTAACACTATATAAAAAAAACTTAATCGGACCAGGCACCTTACTGTGTCAAACCGAACTATTGAGGCCTTTTTAAATCGAGGAAAAATTAAAACGTTTTGAAACTCCGTTTCCAGATTTTCTGATTTTTCCTTTTCTCGCATATGATAAAAGTACTATTAAAGGCATCTTAAATGCAAACTTTAATTTTCCAGATGACGAGAAGTCAGTGATCTTATTTGAGATTGATCTAAACTGCGTATGCTATAGTGTCAATATCATGTACGAAATTCGAGGTCAGAGCAAATCATCAATTATCATGGTATTATTAAAAAAGGATTAACCCAAGATAATTTGGTTTAACCCTATTCCTACTGGGGGGGAGCGGATTCCGCCCCCACCAACAGTTTTTTTGTAATTACTCAAAAATGAAAAATGCTTTGGCCATGAAACTTTCTGACATTAAACAAAATTTATCTGGGCACATTTTCATAAAAAAAGTTTTTGGTGATCACGCCCACTGACGCCATGGCAACGCCCATTTGACGGCCCAGTAGACAATTTTTTGGGGTTATTTTTGGCCAAAATTCAAATTTTGGGCCCAAAACTTCTCTTACCTCAATTGGTGAGAAAGTACACTACTTTAATAGAAAAATAAAGAAAACCGCATTGAAAAAGCTCTTTTGGTTCAATTTTTATGGCTATTTTCAGTTTGA
>JANSTP010274091.1:0-10163 GCA_025330745.1 Cladonema radiatum | reverse complement strand
TTTTTAAAGACCCACGTACCCACGTCACCCACGAACTCACGTAACCCACGTACCCACGAACCCACGAACCCACGTAATCCACGCAAGCACGTACCCACGTAACCCATGAACCCACGTAACCCACGTTAGCACGTTACCCACGCAATTTAGCAAACCCAGAGCATATATACGTTTGGGGTGGGTCGTTTGGAAGTGAAGTCGACAGGTGCAATTGACCCCTGTTCTTGATATCAAGTGCAATTGTTTTTGAAGTAAAAAAAAATTAATTTATAAGAAGTTAATGCAAGTTTGAACTAATATACTCAAATTATTGATTAAGCGTAATAGAGAACACAAAACACTTTATAGAGCTAAGTTGCTGTTATCCACCGTCTGTAATCAAGTATCACGAGACTAATACTCTGTGATAATTTACATACCTTTTGGTTTAGGAAGGCTTTTTTCTTTTTTAAAAAATATAAGAAATGCAAATAATGTTTGGTCTACTCTTTGCATAAACACAAAGAACTTTCTTGATGAGTAAACAACACACCTGGTACTGTCTTGGCATAGTTCAATTTTAGGGAACAAGCCTACATGGCATACAGGTTTCAAGACAAAATATGAGTTTCGCAGTAGAATACAGTATGTCAAAAGACATTAGTTTTCGATTAGAAGTTTTATTTCTTGATTTGAATACAGACAGCACAATCTCTGTAGCTCAAACACCCAGACGGAATTAGAAATCGTTTGGTTTAGTGACAGTTCGAGTAATCAAGGACGTATTACAGCTGAGCTGGACAGAGCACAACAACATTTGTCATGGCACATTCCTTGTAAGCAATTCACATTTGAGCAAAGCACATCCCAAATCGATACTTGCTTAAAGTAATAAAGTCGTTCAATGTTGTTTTTAACCTGTCATTATTGCTGATATTTATTTATTACAGATATAATTTAAACGCTTGCAGTGAGCTCACAGAGTTGCAGAAATTCGTATTAATTGCCAATATCTTACCTAAGATTCCGGAGTATCTATTAAGTTCCAGGATTTTTGTACTACCTACATCTCTTTTTAGGAAATCAAATTCCTTCTGTGCTATCTTTATTCCGTATAAAATATTTATTTTACTCAAATAAGCTAATTTTAAGTTATGAACAATGTCCTTGCATTTCCGGTTTCGAATAGATTCCCCCGAAAATGCCCATGTAGAACTTTAGATACATGAGAACTGACATTGCACAAACCCTTGGCAGTCAAAGAAGGAAGTACGTTGCCGTGAAAAATAAGAGAATCTAGAAAATCACTGCTCCAGCTTGACTTATGTAACAGTTTTACTGTTGATTGCTTACAAACACTGTAACGCTATTTATTCTGGAAAACAAAAGAATCATTAAATTAGATAAAGCATTACTGATAGCTTAAGAAAGCAACTTCAGAAGCGTATAACGCGTCCTCTCTCCAGCTAGCTGTAATAACTCCTTGGAGTAATTGAGAGTTAGATGACGCTAAGTTCTCTCCATCGTACTAGCGAAATTATTCGAGTCACAGAGAGTCCATTGTCATATATTATACTGTCACATATTCTTATACTGTACTATATTCTTTTGATTTGATAATTTGTTTCTTGATTTGAATTCTTATTAGGTTCCTTATTTGAATATTCTCTTCTTGATTTGAATAGTTAGATCAGTGGTTACTATGGTGGAAGAAATGGATAATCAATATGAATTTCTTTTTTGTAGCATCCACAGGAAATATTGAAGATATTACAGAAAACGAAATCAATTCAATATTGCTGCAGTTGAGAAAAGACTCAAATGATGAAGGTTCAAAATTAGAAGTTCATATTTTGGCAAGCTCTAGCTGTTGGCAAAATATATATACGGTGAAACCTCCGAATAGCGAACACCTACGGATCTTAATAAAAGTGTCTGCTAATTGGAGGTGTGTGCTATATAGAGGCTTTTCAAAAATCGAATTGTGTGGACTTTTAGCTGTGATAACATGCTATTTAAACTTTTTAGGAGTACTGGGCAGAGAAATCGGCTATAACTAGTGTAGAACTTACCCCTGCAGAATATACATTTGATGGGAACAAAAAAGTCATTGAGTGAGTGAACAAATAGATAGCAAAAAGTGATGGAAATAAGAGGAGTGCTAAAGACAACGTCCTTAGAATTTTCAGAAAATGAAAAATTTTCTCAATATTTGTTTTTATTTCTTGTCGTTTTGAGTTTTTTTTACCTGTCCACAATTCAAAGGTAATATTTCATTTGGAAATTCCAAATGGGACTTGGTTTTCCTGTCCTATAATGAGACGTGTCCGCTATTACTGTCCTCTATTTAGAGGTTTTTTTATAAGGGTTTCATAGCAAAAGCTTGCGATCTTCAACAATCTGTCCGTTTTTTGGAGGTGTCTGCTATATGAGATGTCCGCTATTTTGAGGTTTCACTGTAGCTAACATCAATTATAAAAAGTTCTTCACTTAATCTTATCTTACCTTAATCTTATATTAATTGTTCAAACTCGTCATATCGTCATTGCTATATAATAAGGACAAATGTTTGCTGATAATTGTTTTAAACAGTCAACATTTACTTCATAAGAATTTCAATTTACAACAATTGCCAACAAAGAAAGTTCATAGTATCAGCCAACAGACTCTTTCTTTGTTTTTTAAACTTGTGAATACTTATTATAGGTAATAAGATCCGTTAAAAAAAAGTATTAAAATTAATGTTTGAGCAGGCCTTACTTATTACTAGCCAGAAAAGGGGTCACTTTAGTCTAGAAAGTTTGCAATCTAAGAATTAATGAGTTTTAATGAAATCTTACTAACTATCAAGTTATTTAACAACGTTTTGCTTTTAAAAGCATCTTTCGAACAGTCTTTGAAAAAAATATTTATTTTTTAGATGCGTTTTCCAATGACCTGAATGACAAATATAAATTTTCTGACGATGAACGTCTTCTTAATAGAAGTGAGAACAAAAGCGATGGCGAAGCAAACGATGATATTGTTATTGATCGTGATGAAGATTTTTTCAAGGAAGACAATGAAGAAAATAAAAACAAAGTTAGAAGTCAACAAGGTATGGGAATTATAAATAGAAACTTACAAAAGTTCCTAGAAGACCTGCACTATTTGGTACGGTGTTTTGTTACATATACAGTATTGCGATTATATATTATTGGTAAAGTGTTATAACATTGTTTAACGTCCTTGAGAGACTTTGATCATTTTCAATCCATTGCATCAAGTTGGGAATTCGATTGAGAAGTCGGGAGTTTAATTGAAAAAACCTTAAATTCAAAAAACCATGCAGTTTCCTTTGCTTCTCTTAATTTTAGAATCGAATACATACAAACATGTTATCAATGACGAAACAAAGCAAGTAGATGAGAACGGCAATGGTTGAGATAAAGATGAAAATAATGGAGGCATTCAAAGTCCGTATTCTTCAAAAACTACTTTAATATCTTCTGTGATGTGTAGAAGTTAGAGTATTTCAAACATCGATTTGCAATGTGTGTGTATGCAACAGAAAAATGTTCAACGTTCGTTGCAGCAAAAATATTTCGTGGCCCTTCTATAGTATAAGCGCTGGGAGAAAAACACTATATTTCCAGTTTTCTCAAAATTGATTCAACATTTAAAATATGTAGGAAAGTTTGGAAAACGTTGCAAACATTCAAAAAATTTGCTTTTGGCTATAGGCCACATTAAAATTTTGTAGTATTGCAAAAAACTGTTTCACGAGCGTTGCAACAAAATCAAATCGATTTGATTTGATTGAAACATTTTTTTGCTGCAAGGAGCAATATCTATTTTATAGCAAGGATGAGCCACGATACTTGATATTTTTTTACCGCATGCGCACTAAAAAGAGCGGCTTTTAGATTAGACAACGAGAACAACAATGTTAAATATTTTGATGAAAAAACTTTAGAAAAAGAACGTAGCATGCAATAGAATGACTTCCAAGTTGTCGTTCTCGTTATCAAATCTAAAACTCCCTAATGTTGCAAGTGGCCCCGCAGCTTTAGAATCACGATTCAAAAACATTCCGAGAACAAAGGTGCTAAGGATAAGGGTCTTAGTAAAGCGAAAAAAGAGTAGAGTAGACTATTACTGGAAGGAATTTTGAAGCGTTTTTTGAGTATTCCCATGTTTTTGTAAAGATGATTTTTTTTACTTGGCAAAATATTGCGGGGGGGGGGGCAAAGGTCCCCTGCCACCTCCCCTCCGCTACGGGCCTAAAAAGTAATTCATAATAAGACTATCTTGAAAAAATGTCATATAACGTGCTATTCGCGCTAACGCATGCAGCTTTTGCGAGGCCTTCACGCGGATTATGACTATATAGTTGTTCAAAGCTAAGTTTTGAATCAATAATAACACCCAAGAGTTTTTCGCTACTAGAACTAGAAATTCTAGTATCATTTATCAAGACTTTGCTATCTCCATCTATTACATTACTAAGTATTAGATGTGATTTATCAGGATTGGCTTTCATCTCATTTTGCAAAAGAGATCTCAGAATCTGCTTCCTATTAGCTAGATAACTATGTATTAGGTTAGTGCCTTTATTATCAAGCTGAAAGTTTCGCTATTAGTAAATCAGGCGATAAACATATCTGAAGTCCTAGAGAGGTCAGTTAAAAATATCCCAAAGGCTTTTCCAGTTTCACGATAACGACACCATTTCTAAATCATTGCAGGTAAGCAATCCTGAGAACTATGCCCTTTTTTCAAACACCACCTTGATATTTTGATAGTGTGGTTTCAAAATATGATGCTAGCTGACCATAAAAACATTTTTTATAAATTTTTGAGAAAAGAGTTAATATGCTAACTGGGAAATAGTTTAAGACTTTAGTCCTGGCTCTTGTTTGGACACAGGTATTATGTTGACCCCGCTCTTTAAGCTCATTTGGAAATATTCCCTAACCAGAACAATATGATATGCATATTTAAAATTACTCTTGATACTAATATCAGTATTGATATTGGAGCAGTAAAAACAAGCAATTAATTACCTAGATTTAACTGATAACATCTGCAAGTATGTTGATAGATAATAAATTTTTTAGTTGGCTACAATGGCGACGAAATTGATGTAGACAGAAACCAATTTTAAGGTCCAATGCGATGGGGAATAGGTATGAGATGTTGGTGCTGGAGTCAAGGAAGGCGTATACCATCTACTCTGCCACCTCCATCGTCTCCCCAACCATCTTCACCAGTACCTAATTCAAGTACTGCTGATACTCCTACAGCAGCTACCACAAAGACAGCGTTTACTGTCACAAAAACAGCTACAAAAACAACAATGATCAATGTAACTACAACCGCTACCGTTACTATTACGACTAAAAAAGTATCAATACAACCGCAATGCGAGTGTCTTATGTCTGAAGCAAACAATTTGGTAGGGCTGAAAGAGAAACCGGGAAGTTTTACGAGACTGAGCAGATGTAGACATATCAAATGGAATCGATCAGTTTCAAGCAGTAAGAAGTGCAGGTGTCTAAGAACTGAGACATGGATATATTTCGAAGTATTAAGCTCCACTCAACCGAAGACGAAATTGAAATCGTTTTTAAAACTTCTGACAAAATGTTTGGAATGAGGACAAAGTTTCTTCTGATTGTATATATATTATGGTGGCAATATCAAGTTACTTTTCGATGCCAGTAACAAGACAGCATTTTTTGTACAATTAGGTAAAAGTTTTACTCTGGTTTTCTTTTAACGTTTGTTTATCAAATCTTTCAAATATTATATTTTGTATGGCTTTTCTCTTGTTAACTCTATTCTGGTCGGGCCTTTTCATGGACGTTAAAATGTTAAGGGGGGGGGCTAAAATTACCACCCCCTCCCAGGTTTTAATAGGCAGTTCTCTACCATATTTAATGAAACTTATTTTGAATATAAAGTTTACTCAAAAAGTCTCGTGACTACGTGATGACGTCATCAATAATGTCGGAAATCGGCGTTTTTGGTCCTAGTTTGGCTGCTTTTTCATGCATTCACCGAATTATTTAAGAAAACCAATTATGAGGGAGATTTGACCTAATGTTAAGTACCTTCTGCCATATATATTATTTATTCATATTTTGCCCTTACTAGTACTCTTTACGAGGCTAAAATACCGCTAAAAGTGCTAAAATATTGTATAGACTGTATCTCCAGACGTACTGTCTATTTCTGAAGGAAATTTACCAGGAAAGTAGTAACCAAAAATATCTGTCAATAAAAAAAAGCCTTTCGATATGCTATGACCACGTGAGAAGGTGATGACGTCATCAAATACTTTAACTCTAGAACTTTATTGTCGGAGCTGAATTTTTAGATGCATAGTGTTCTTATTTTCGTTGTCGTTGATCACTGGCATCATCATATCCCACCAACCAAAAATCAAAATTGACAAAACCTTTAGATTTAAAAACCATATATAATATTATAAATATTTGTTTTCTCTTTCATGACTTCATTCGCCTTCTCAGCCTACAAATTAATTCCCTTTAACAGCCTGAGTCACACTTAAGATTCTTTTCTTTATGAAATTTTGCATTAAGTAAAACGTAAATACTATACTGAGAATCAATATTTGTCATATTTATCAAAATTTTATAATTTAAGTCGTTTTGTATTGTTTCGAAAAAATTTAAATAATCGATTTTAATTAAAGAATCCTCAGTGTGACTTGGGCTAAAATGACCTAACAATATTTTTTTAATAAAGCATCTTTGTAGTCGTAGCTATCAAACTTAAAGTTTATGTAACTGCTTTGTATTCTTAATTTTATTGTAATGATATTTAAGTTCACATTATTTACGATCTGCTTTTAGATTTTTACCAGTTTTACTACTTTTATTTTTTTAAAATTCCCGTAGGAGAATTTCTTCGTTTGCCCACATATTTTTTTTAGGAGAGAAATTTAAACAATGTGACAGTTAATATGTCTTTATGCAAAAAAGTATCTTTACTTTAATAGTGTAACTCATTTAAATTTAAATTAACAACCTTTATAAGAATTTAGTTTTTTTAGCCAACAAATTTTTTTGACAAAAAAAAAAGAACTTTACCCTTTTAACCAGTCTTCGAATAATAGAAGTCTTATGTTTAAAAGTTTTAAACTTTTGTTTTTCTGTTTGTATTTAAGTAAACTCAAATTTGCTATACTTTAATTTTGTTATACCATAAATTATGTTTCAATATCAAAGAGTTCATCCAGAGGCACGCAAAAGTCTGAGTATCACAAAAAAGTACTACATATCCTTTTAAATATCGTGAACATTGCTGAAAAATTGAACTGTGTTTATCAAGTAGCTAGGAGAGGCAGAAAGGAATTACGTTCCTCATATAAATACATTTTTTCCTTGAGACCCAACGTATAACCATAGATAGCTTACTACATAAGCTTACACAAATGGCCATGGTTCCAATCATGTTGTTAAGTAGAGTGAAGATGGGAAGAAGCTGCAATCAAAATTTATCTGTCATTAAGTCAAAAAACGCTAAGAATCAAGGTTCAAAAGCAGATATTTTGCTGCGCAATACCCATCTGGTGAATTCTTTTTATAAGATAAAAGTTAAAAAGGTTGACCCTTTCATAAATGTTTTTAGAAGCAATACTATTTATTCAAAAATAATACTACATTTTGAAAAAAACCATACAAAGTGGGTGTTTCTCTAACAATTTGAAAACATCAAAATAAAAATGGTAATAAACTATCTAAGGGACATTTTTGGTCTTCATTATCTGAATCTAGCCCTTTTCTTATAACCAAATCCTATATTTGGGACAATTTATTTGTTATAAAAACCTTTATTTGATCTTTAAAAGCCATTGTTTATTTTAATACTACACAACCCATGTCTTTAAAGAACGTGAAATTTCACTTTGGATTTACCATCTTTCTCGAACAAATTTGATGTTCTCAAATTGTTAGCAAAACAATATGTAAAATATTTTTTTATGAGTTTAAAAAAATATTTGTTCTCTACGTTTATGCTATGCTCAAAGAAATGGTCGAACATGTTTAAACAAAAATAAGCCAATCCCACTTGAGAAAACGTACGCCGGGATATGTGAAATATACTCTCCGTGGCTTTAAAATTTTAACAAGAAAATGATATAATTTTTCTTCATGAGATGTATGGCTTCTTTTAAACTGAATTTTTGTTTTTCACCCAGGGTAAATTTTCACAAAATTTTCATGTGCTGTCAAGTACCTTTAAATCCAGCTATTTATAGCCTAATAACTTGCTTGAATATTTAATAGGGTTTCAAAAGTTTTTAAAACAACACTGCATGCAGTATACTGATTAAGCTTTTTAGTTTATACAAAGAAAGTTATGCAGTATTTAGTTTTTACAAAGAACGTTTTGTGATTGAATACTCATCGAGCTTTTCATTGTTTTCACGCCTTAAATGTGTATCAATGGGAGTTTCTACAGGAGTTTTATGCCCCTTGGTCTCTTGTTAATAAGTTATGTACTTCTACTATGGTCCTTGCTATGATACAACAGAAATATTTGATGTTATAAAGTTTGGAAATAAATCTTTTTACCAAAAACAGATATCAGCATTAAATTGCGAAAACAAAGGCCGTTGGGCAAGAACTAGCAAAGACGGAGGGAGGGGATATATTACGATGATTTTAAAAAGTTAGTGAATTTACATTTTTGTCAAGTTTGTTTTACAGGTACCCTAATAGTTCAGTTCTGCTTCTACACTTCTCCATAATGTTGACAGTATGACGTCATCAAAGTTAGGGCAATGTCAGTAAAAACAAGTTTTCAATGGCTTTCGTGCAAAACTTTAGGCTGGTGAAAGTTCAAAACGACTTTTGTCAACAGTATCTCTAATTTACTTCGTTATGTGGCAAAATTACAATTTCCCATATCAGAGCCAGAAAAAAGAAATTTTTCGTCCAAAAGTAGCAAAACTCAGGCCAGGCCACTACATTCCAAAGATGGTGTTCTTATGGCAACAATGGAAGGGTATTGAGCATGATTTCGGTGTTAAGATGTGTGTTGGCAATTTCAGAGCCACTTCCCTGGCACAAATATGTTTAAAAAGTAAGAGGTACGTCTATATAACGTACCACAAAAACGTTCGCAGGATAGTTTTTGAACAGCTTTAGTTTGCTGTTTTCAACTTCTTAAAGTAGCAATTCTAGATTTTTTTTTATCTCTAGACGTGTATGTTTTTATTATTTTGTCCTCTGCTTTCTTAATATTTTCTATATAACGCGACAAAAACCAATTCTAAACTGCATGTATGTTAGTGTCAAATAAAACAAACAGGAAAGAAAACAAACTCTCAAGACATCTATTCAAAATCATCACCTTCAGCAGGAGCTGATGAGATAGTTGATGAGTGAGAGATATTAGATCCACAAATGCTGGGAAAAAGTTAGCAGTCCTTCTCTAGACGTTACACACAACTACCCTGATTTAGCAAAGGTGTTCTTTTTTATCAAAAATTTGAACGATTACTTATTTATCTGTAATTTTTCTTTTTCTTCTTTTTCTGCAACGTTTTCTGATGTCTTTAAATATGTTTTTATTGGTTATTTCAATCTTCAGGAATATGATCTCTTTTTTTATTAGGCTTGCGTATCTATCTATCTATCTATCTATCTATCTATCTATCAATCTATCTATCAAGCTATCAATCATGAAAAATTCTGCTTCAAACTTTGAAGGTTCCTTTTTTATTGGCAAACTATATCCTTCGAGGCACTTTTGGTACCTAACGTCATAGGTGGCATGAATTTCAAGAAAAATTGAATCTCGCCAGATCTAAGTAATGTTAATTAACAAATCCTGATTCAACTGTTAACAAACAGGTAAAAAAATGTTTTAGGCACACGCCCTTTGCTTGAATCCTCCTGATAAGGGACCTGATGTCATAGGTTATCTGATTTTAAATAAAAAGTGATTATGCCCAGTTCTAAAACAAATTAGGCGACAAAGCATTAATATATTTGTTGCCAAAATGGTAAAAATTCATTTTCACCCACCACTGCACCCTCCTACAAAATATCTCCTACTTATGGTACTGACCCTATAGATTACACTATTTTCTCAAAAATTCAATATTCCCAGTTCTAAACAACTTGAAACCTTTTTTTCCAAAATGCACTTGGCTTGTAGAGATACAA
>JANSTP010274058.1:0-10164 GCA_025330745.1 Cladonema radiatum | reverse complement strand
TTTCTATGGGAATTCACATCAGCTCAACATGACCCTATGAACCCGGACGGATCAAATATCAAAAGCATAACAACGAAACACACAAAAGTACACATTCCAAACCTCCCGTACAGTGCACAATTCCTCCCATTTGACATAACATGACCTACTCACTAACACCCTGACCATTCCCCTGTCACCTATCACGCCCCACACCCACACTTCCAATTCACACCTCAGCACAATTCCCCCACACCCCAGCCTCCAGGGACCTAATACCAATCAAGGAAACCCCACACACATACACACTCCCAACATTCACCACTTACATACGCGTAGGGCATCCATCTTTGAGGAGTGACTCTTTCCTCCCGTACTTATAAATTTGGATTTAATTCGTTAGGCATAGCTCAGTGTCAAGCATATTCCATTGGACTTCTGTAAAAGGTATTAGAAAACTGCTGAAAAACAGTAGAAGACAATCTTTAAACCTAGAAAACCGTGGGACGCATAAACTCGTTGGTATCGCTCAGAGTGTATAGCGCATTCGATTGGACTTTCGTAGAAAACTTTGGAAAACTCGTAAAAAACAGTAGAAGACAATCTCTAAACCTAGAAAACAGTGGGACACAGAAATCCGTTAGTATCGCTGAGTGTGTGGCGTGATTGAATAGACTTTAGTAGAAAACTTCAGGAAACTGCTAGAAAACAGTAGAAAAGAGACTATTTACTTAGAAAACGGTAGAAGCAGAGGAATAGTAAATTGGACAAAAATTGGTAACAGGTAAAGTGCAATTACTATGGTAGATTAATTTTTAGGATCGCGATACATCGTCAGACTGCCCTTTGTGTTCAATGTTTAATCTACCCTCCCTCCATGATTTGGAAGTTAAAAAAGCAAAAGAGTAATAGAGTTAAGAAAAAAATTATTTCAAAATTTCCTAGTTGTGAGAATGTTAAACGCATTGTTTATACGAAGCGATTCTGTTATGTGGTTTTTGAGCGATAAAAATTGATAAAAGTTCAAGAAGTATCTGCTAGTCAAGTTAGTTACAAGATAGTTTGTGATTGAAGTTATTCCTATCTCTGAAAATCAAATTGTTGAAAAATTAATTTCCTTGATGGTGTAGAAAGTAATTAAAAAACAAAAACACAAAACAAAAAACAAACAAAAATTGAATTTTGCGATAGGAGATATAGGATTACACAAAACTTATGATGGATTTTTAATCAAAGATGTTTTCGCAGGTGTATTACAAAACAACAGATATATGTGAATTTATATCCGCATGTTAACTTTTCATTGAATATCGCTGAGGATTTTCTCAATGTATTAATGTATCAACATTTAAAAATATAAGGTTCCAGGTCTCCTTTAAGAAAGGCGATGTGAAAGTTCAAATGAAATTCAATATAAAGAAAAAAACAAGTAAATATATTCATTTTCTAAGATTCCAATTTGAGCAATACTGGTAATCTAATGTAGGGGGAATGGTTGAACGTATCAAGCATAAAATATTGTTTGTGTCAATTTATGAATCTCTTTTGTTGGTAATTGCATCAAAAAAACTTGATGAAAAAGCTTTTCCTGTGAACCATTTTATTTTTGAAATCTTAAAGCCTGAAAAGAAAAATGCGACGGAAAAATTGAAGAGATATTTTTGTGATGATTCTATACCACCATGCTGTTCGTGTGAGAAGGAATGTACGAAATATGGTATTTATTGATTAGATGCACTATGGAACCAAAAAGCTCCAACTTATATAAAAAACTATATCGAACGTATGCCCATTGTGAGAAGATTTACCCGGAAGAATTTGCAAATAACTAAGGAATAGATTCAATTCTTATGGCTACAGATTGTCACAACGATGACCATCCCACTGATAAAGAGAACTGTTTACGTCCAACAGAATCAACAATCAGATCTTTAATCCCAGTTCTTGATAGGAATATCTATGTGTATAAAAACAGTTATTGTGCAATATGTAACAGGGCCGTAGCAACGTGTTAAGAGTTAAAATAAAATGAAAATGCGAACAATAAAATGCGAACCCGGGCCTAGCTACGGGCCTGCTACACATAAGTTATCCTTCACCATTTGAGGAATTAAACATTTATTGTGGTCTTTGTCACTACAAGGCCTGGTTCCCTGTAACTTTGCTCAAACATTTGAGCGACAGAATTCATGTTGAACGATATGCCATATTATGGTCTCATTTATTGATTTTTCCATTTTGTCATGAAAATCAACTAACAAATAACCAATTTGAAATGAGTTTAAGATGACCTTTTTTGCAATATCTTGGAGAAAATAATGAAATTGCTTTAGGATGTCTAACTTTTTCCAAGGCAGAATTTACCTGAAGACTTTCTATCTAACAATTTCAAGCAATAAAACAGTCTCAACAAAGCATTACAATCCATTTTTGAATATACATTCTGTCTCAGTGACCCGGTGAGGATGCTCCGGCTCACATGGTAAGCCAAATTTTTGTCCGGTTCACCAGGAAGGTCAAATTCTTGTAAAAACTCACCGGGAAGGCCAAATTCTTTTTAAAAACTCACCGGGAAGGCCAAATTCTTTTTAAAAACTCACCGGGAAAGCCAAATTCTTTTTAAAAACTCACCGGGAAGGCCAAATTCTTTTTAAAAACTCACCGGGAAGGCCAAATTCCTGTAAAAACTCACCGGGAAAGCAAAAAACTGACTTTTTTGGAAATTATTGTTTTTTTAAATCAAGATTATTATCTTAAGAAGAAAGTTCTTTTTTAATAAGACACTTTGATTTATGTAATTCAAATGACAACAAGGACTCTGCTAAGTCAAATATTTCCGTCTCGCGATACGAAGAAAGAAAAAAAATTTTTCTTTATTTCCTCTATATTGCCACAATTGTTGTCACGTCTGCAATAAAGACGACCTCTAAACATGGACCAACTCTTTAAGACCTCGTTTTATGGCAATGAGAGTATAAAAAACAAAATTTTGCCTTCAATATGTACAAAAAGACCACTGACTAAAAGTGGATATTCTTGTCTCATGGTTCCATGTTCTCTTGTTACCATAGGAAAAAACAAAACATGGTCTAGACGTCTCCCTTTTTATTTAAGAAAATAAACACTAGGCCAAGTTCCAAACGTTTCTTAGCTATTGCCTAACTTTGCTTCCAGAATCCAGAAGTTTCTTAGAAAGTTTAACTTGTGTTGTGTACCACAGTATCAAGAAGGCTATGAACAGAAAATTTTTTATATATTTTATAATTTTAATTATCAATTTTTTGAACTTCTCCGTTGATGATATAAAAATATCAGATATAATGGTGATATTTTTATAAAAAGCACACTCTATTGAATTCTATACACACACCGGAAAACTCTACTGGAAATGTTTCACTGGGTTAAATAAAATGGTCAATGGGAAACCAAAAGATAGGGTCAAATGTGCCCAGGAAGCTCACCGGATAGGATCTAACCGGGTCACTGAGACAGGGCTGTGAATATTTAGCCACCTACAGGCTAAACTCTTTCAACATCCCAAATTAGCTTTTTAATTTTTTGTAAAGCTCTGCTAAACCTCCTGAAAAAACAAATAAATGAATAAACAAATCTCAACTAAAATAAATTATTAGCATTATTTGACCATCAAGAAATGATAATAGACGCAATCTCATGCTGGCAAGAAAAGTCAACAAATCGGATTTTTAATTTTCCAAACTTGGAACGTAAGAGCGTTCGCATACTGGAAAGACTGAGAAAATTGTTATCGGGTTCCGAATTTTAGAATTCGTAGAAAAAAAGAAAGAAAAGAAAAGAAGAATTTTTTAACGACGGCGGCTGCAAAACTCTAATTTTTCGTGAGAGAAAGATTAACAACGACTACAAATTCGTTGAAGAAAAAAGAAACAACGATTAAAGAAGAAAGAAAAATTTAACTCTCTTAAAGAATAAAAATTTCGACGAGAACAGACCTTTAACATAAGACTTGTCAAAGGGGAAAAAACAAGCACGTATGCTGACGTATATAAAACTGCATTCGTAGAAGTTTTTAGAAGGTTCAAAGAAAAATATCTCTTTCTTGGTCTTTCAATAAAAATCGCTAAATTATTGAAGTTAGACAGAGTAGTTTCCTAGCCAAATACTAAACGACTACTGAGGCCGTCGAAAAAATAAATAACGCTTCCGTGCAGCTGCGTGCCTATGTTGTGATGAACTTACCTGAAGTCATTTTTTAGTGGAAATTTCGGAAGTCAGTAAATTATGAGAAAGCGGCTAGTAAATAACGTACAGGTTTTCTTGAAAATTAAAATTTGCTGCTTGTTAAAATGAGACAGGGGTAAAATGTTTTTTAAAAGTAAGAGCCTTAAGGGCAGATGAATTTAGTCTAAACATAAAGTTGATGATTGAAAGAAGGAACTAGTAACTAGGAAGTAACACAAATAAAATTATGCACATCGGTACATTGTCAAGCTAGGAAGCAAAAGATGAAAATTTGAATCAAAATGTAAGTAAAAGTATCTCGAGTTATTTCTCTGAAGAACTGCAAAACTCCAGTCCAGCAGCAGAATATTGCATGTATCTCTTCCTGTTTGCTCTTTATAACTTCTCTCTAAACTAGCTTTATCTAAGAATTTATAGTTGGGCCTTTGTTTGCTCTCTGCTTGGATAGCAGCGGTAAAGATCCCTTATCATAGCCATAACAATGTTTTTTTATCATGAAATCAAAAGTCCTAGTTTTCGAACTAGCCATGTTTGGAAGATCAGGTATTTTCTGAATAAAATTGTGGTTTTAATCATAATTCAAGTTAGTTTTCATGTCGACTTTCAAAACGACCTCAGGTTTTAAGCTTATTATGTAAGCTGATTCTGAACTTCAGATAGGGTCCAAGATTCACCTGAAACAAAGCCAATTTTAGTTGCAGTAGAGTTCACAAAATTCACTGTTTATCTTGGGTAAACCGAGGGCTAAAAATACTATCTAATTTCTTTATGATTTTGACAGTTTGGTATTTTGATCGCTCTTTTTTGATGCGTTGACCAAGATAACTGTATTAAAAATTTGAGATGGTAAACTTGTTTTGGAATACCCTGCAGAATGTTCAAAAGTCATTGTTTGGTGTCCTTTCGTGAGGCTTGGTCTTATGATAAAAAATTGAAAATCCGAAAGCAAGAATTTTGGAAAATGAAGTAAAGCCCTAATCTTTATTGCGCCGAGGTGAAGAGAGACGAATTCTTCTTTTTATTCAATTCTAGTTTGCTGTAAGCATAACTTATGATTCGTAATTCCAAGCATTATGAAATTGTTAGCATAAGGGAATAACAAAAACATTCTTATTTATTGAGTTACTACTGCAGTTTATATATCGTGCCCTTTGAATGCATTACAGACCATACAATAATGTGAGGGATATAAACTATTTACAAATATCAAGCATATAAAAGAGACAAAAAGTAATACAATAAATTTTTGTAATAATAATTTTATAATAATTTTTATTGAAGCAGCAAGATATGTGTTCTAAGACTCTGTCTATATGAAACAAACCGTAGTAAAGCTCAAACTTGGTTTACATTCGCAATAAATCACAAATGATTTTTGCTTCCGTTAATGCCTGGTTCTGAGTTGAAAGTTAGAGTTATTCACTACTGAGTGACACATCTTGCTCAGCTGCCACAGCTTTTTTCTGGCGAGTTTTTTTACGCAACGCATTTTTCAAATAAAAATTTAAGACAAAGGAGCAAAATTAAGCCGAGATTTGATTTTCGTTGAAACGTAAAAGCTCATGTGAACAAGGAATTAATTATTGCTAACATACTTAAAAGGAAAGTCCTTATAAGTCCTTATATGCCGTGGCGTCCTAGGGAAGAGGTTAGCTGTCTTTAGTATTTTTTTTACTTGGTAAACCAAAGCAGAGCTCAGCAAACCTTGTGTTTTGGTAGGGAAAAAACTCTCTAAACAAAACATGATGGAATGCAGAGGCGGTATATTGAGTTTAATTTTCTCACATAGCACACTATCTCATTCAGGAGCATACGAGCGATATATATAAATAAGTGAACAAAAACGAGGTCTCACATGATTGGACTATCTTTTGTTTCCATATATTATTGTAATGGAAGTTTTGAGTTAGTAGTTGTGCTAGAAAAACAAGAACTAGAGGGCTTCCAACGCCTCCTATCCTTAGTTTTTGGAGCTAGAAGACAAAAGGAAGTGAAAGAAAACAAAAGTGAAAGACAGACGACTCATGACTTCGCAAGACACATAATATAAAGGATACCTCATACCTGTAAAGTTTCATCCTAGTAAACAATTTTAGTTTTATCATTTGAATAAGAAAAATCATGCTAAGAAACCATAAAATTGCATGACTCATGACGTGCTAGGAGTTAGCTGGAATCAAACTTAGCTAAAGATATGTCGGATACCAATTACAAAATACCTAAGTTTTGCAACACGTTTTGATATTAAGTCGATGAAAAAAGTTCAATATATATAATTTTAATAAAATTAGAATTAACGCGGAGACCCAAAAACACAAAATCCAGAGTAAATGTCGTTCCCTATTGTTAGATTACGTAAATATGTCTTTGTAAAACTCCTGTCTAAGTGTCCAGATCTGATTCTGTAAGCCAACTGTACCAATTAGGATCTAACATCATAGTTTGATACTCAATAGCTTTTACTGTGCCGGTCAATTTACTAGGAATCTTAACAATCTAATTCAGCATATATACTTTCTCCGCTATGGAATCTTTCGTTTGGGAAAACATGATTTGTGCTTGAATAACTTTGATCACATGGAACTGCACCTTTTACCGAATCATAAAAATCGATTTCGCCAGATACAGGTCGCTCGTAATCGTTTCCTTTCTTGCCGGTCTGATAACATGCATTTTCCACCATTGAGACTTCTCTAAATACTGGATTTCTGTGTACGACTTCATCACCCTGCTTGTTTGCAGCAGATTTCAAACATCTGTTGTTAAAACATCTGAAATATGCAATCAATAAGTATTTTTTTAGTTTAAGATAAGCAAACAATACTATATAGTAGTTTATTAGTAGCATAGTAGCATTTTTCAAAGCGTCTTAAAATTTGAAATAACATATTGCATCCAGAAAGATTCTGTAAATAAAATGCTTCGGTGGGTAATACGTAAAATTTGCTGGTCAAGCAGTTTCCCAAAGACATGATTATCTGCGAGTTTCCAGCGTTTTCAATTTACTATATTTTATCTTCCAGTGTTTTGTCTGTAGGAATTTTATGTCATGATGTATTTAGCATTATCAAAGTTGATGGTGGGCGGGGCGAGGGTAATTTGACCTGTAACTCACTTTCTCACCTTCTTCTTATTTCTGGAAAATTTAAGATCGCAATAATCCTGTCCGGAAAAGAGGAATGATGAGGAATTACAAAAATAAAAGTAAGCAAAACTACACGCCATAAATGTCTATATTCAGAATGGTCTCTAAAATTGCTTTGACTAATGAGACTACTTTATTTTATTTCAAACTCACGTTTATCAAGGATCGTTTAACTATAAATAAGGCCTTTTCATTTCGTTAATCAGTAACATCACCTAGTTTGTTATTAGGGCAGCTTTAAAGGAAAGTTTGGTGTCGAATTTTTTGAAGTAACTTTTTTCTAGTTTTGGTATATGGGAGATTATTAAGCGCTATTATTACCAACACATGTGACATTACTGGAAGATAATGCCAAGAAAACATCGTATAAGTAAGCTATAGAAGTCTTTCTATTTTAACTTACGGGGGCTTACATTTCACTAATGCCCTCTGGGGCGAGCATTATTCGCCATTTATGCCCTCGATTGATAATGAACGACTTTCTTGCCAGTCTTTCTTGTTTACGTTCGAAATTTTAAATTCGAAAGTGTAACAAGTAGAAAATTCAAAACAAACGAAAAATTCAGAAGAAACGACACTAAAAGTTAATCAAAAATTAAAAAGATTAGATAGTGAAGAGATTTGATTTTGATTTCAATATTCTGATTTTACTGAAGAGGAGCTGCAGAATATCGTTAATAATGCTGTAGGATAAATTTTGAGAACTGACGAAAAATCTGAATGGCTTCACATGCCAAGACCATTGAAACTTTGAACTGTTTTTCTTTTTCTTTTATCATTGTTATATTTTAGAAGCTTAAAGATGTTATGTTGCAATTGACTACAATATTAAGTTTTCGAAAATCCCAAAGATTCGCTTGAAATCACATTGAAATCTGTACTGTAATTGTAATAGAAAGAATAGCGCTGCTGCTTAGCTAGTTTGCAAAAGTGATGTTTTTTGGGGGGTCTTTTGCTTTTTTCATGTAAAAAAATATAAATATAATGTAAAAAAATATCCGTGTTTGTTCACGGAAAATTACTTAGTGGTTCTAATGGAAGATATTTTCAAAGAAATTTAAAGCGTGTAATACTTCCTTTTCTGTGTCAGATTACTTAATCATTTCTAGGTATCTGTTTGTAGCTATTGAGAGGTACTTAGTTGCTAGATTACGGATGTGTTTTTATGCACTTTTTACCTTTTAAAAATAGACTGATGTGCCAGTCAATCTAGCTGACTGCGAGCACAAAAAATAGGTAGATTCATGGAGTGAGATGGCTGCGTTCTTTTGAATGCGCTAATGGAAACAGATGAATCTGTTCATTACCAACTGTTGTATAGACACTTGCTCTATGTTATTCATTTTGTCTATCCTTAGTCTGTTACGAATAGGTAGATTCATTGATTGTGATTGATGAGGCTTGTTGCCACTTGTTGCATAGACACTTCCTTAATGTAAATCATTTTGTCTATTCTTAATTTGTTATGAATATGTATATGTGTGCATAGTTTTCATTTCATTTTGTTGTTTTTATTTACAGCTCAAATTAACTGCATAATACCTTGAAGTGGAATATAAAGAATAATTTATGAGGAGAAAAATATTTATTTGGAGTATCTAAAACGGCCATGGTTAAACGGCGAAAATTTTATAGATTCGTGGATGCTCTTTTGCAACAGATATTTCAGATCATTTTGATGAAATTATAAAGGCCTCAGACAACCTTCATAAAACTTAAGGGCCGTGCCAGGCGGAGCACACCCGGGAACGTGCCCACACCGCTGGAATTTAATGAACCAAAATAAATTTTTAATGTCCCTTCTTTATTTGATTGAGTGATAAAAATTTCTTATATTGCTTACATTACATTATTAATATTTGACAGACACGATTTCCTGTTAAATTTAGGAATTTTCAAATATGCGATTCTAGTGGCGAAAATGGAGAAAATGGTTTTGACGCTTTTTCTTGGCCATTTCTTCGTCAAATTCGATGAAATAAATTGAAATCGAAATTTCTTAGCAATTCTACAAGACTCTCTTTTTACTCCATTAAAATTCATCCATGCAATGTTGAGTTATTGCGAATTTTGTGTGTTGTCTAATTCCGTGATTTTTGTCGTATAGCTCAGGTAGAAGAGTCTCTAACATCATGTAACAGCTTTTTACAAAAAATTAAATTTCCCATCGAAAAACATTTTACATGAGCTTTGTATACTATAATTTATAGAGCTTTGATTCACAATTTTTTATAAAAATAAAATTTGCCATCCAATATCTTGAGAATGACATGACGTATGGCTCTGAAATTTTTCGAAGAGGAGCATTCATATTTGGAATCGGGTGCTAGGTAGTTGGAATCAATTTTTTTAATTTTTAAACCTTTAAAGTGACCCTATTATACAGGGGTATAAAAAAACAAAATTTTGTGGATTTTGAAAATCCACCTCGTAATTTTTGGATTTTTATAATCAAAACAACTATGTCACGTGATCATAAACTTCAATATCCCACCAATCAGTTTTTCGCAATCGGGTTGTTCCGCTTAATCAGTTTTAATTTACAAACAACAAAGTCTCCTCATGAAAACTTCACACTAGAAATCATGGCCAAGGTCAAAGGTAGGTGCAAAAACCACATGTCGAAAACGTTCTCCTATTTTTCAAAATCTTCTTTCTAAAAGTACTGTATTATTAAACTCAGTCTTGAAATTCGAATTTGATAGTCTATAAGTTCGCGAGTTTGCTAGATATTATGATAGATATTATCATAGGCCTATTTTATGCCAAGGTTGACCATGCAAAATATTCATCTTGTGTAGACTTCTGTTTTTTCCTTT
>JANSTP010274036.1:0-10165 GCA_025330745.1 Cladonema radiatum | reverse complement strand
CGCAAAAAGTTGGGTAAATTAATGACAGATCTCCAAAAATCTTTTAGAGATACGTGGTATCCCAGGCGTCATCTGTCAATTGATGAGGGTACCATTGCATTCAAAGGCCATTCACATTTCAAGGTTTACAACCCTAATAAGCCGGAGAAATATGGGTTGAAAACCGTCAAGCTTTGCAATTCCTCTAACAGTTACTGCAATATTTTTGATTTATATGTGGGGAAAACTGAGGAATCTGTGTCTTGCTATGGTAAAACATATGACCTTGTTATGTGGCTGTTGCAACCGTACAAGAAGAAAGGTCATATTGTCTTTATGGACAATTATTATACATCTCCATATCTATTTTATAACCTATTGAAGAAAGAAAATACGCTAGCTTGTGGGACAGTTAGACCGAGAAAGGCACTTCCTAAAGAAATTATGTCAACAAAGTTAAAAGTCTGAGGAGATAGTAAAATCATGTTGTACGATAATGACATGGTAGTTATTAAAGTTTTTAATAGGAAGCCAGTTACATTACTGTCAACTGCTTATAACTGTGCTTCTGTGAACACCAATAAGAAACATTGGCGCACAAAGGGAGTTGTTTAAAAGCCAAATATGATCCACCAGTATAATAGTTTTGTGGGAGGAGACGACGTAAATGATCAATTGTTGAAATACTCTGGGTTTTCTCATTGCTCGTTGAAGTGGTGGAAAAAAGTATTTTTTTGTTTACTAAATGTACTAATGGTAAATGCATTTATATTGTATAAGGAGCACCAAAGACATCTGGGAAATAATAGGCGTATTTTGCAGAATGATTTTCGGCAAGCTATTATAAAATCCATGATTGGGGAATCTTCGCATGATCTGAATCCTGCAACTGAGCGTCGACAATCTTCATCTAGCCTAAGTGTACATCGTCTTACAGGTAGACATTTTCCCAAAAAAAACCATCAAGTTAAAAAAAATGGTGAAGGTGCAAGAAAAAATCGAATAAGTCGTAGTTGCAAGGTTTGTGTTCCTGCCGAGTGAAAAATTGATGAAAAGCGGGGTGTGAAATGTAAACGCCCTGGTCGAGAAACAACTTACAAATGTAGTCAGTGTATGGTTCCACTTTGTGTTGAGCCTTGTTTTCAACTCTACCATACCCATTTGGACTATGAATTGAAGTATATAAGATCTAAAGAACAGGATGAAAATTAGAAACATACAGATAGTATTTTATATTTTTTTGATAGTTTATATTTATGGTATCATTTGTTCGCCAGTGTAGTTCACTTTTCTTATATTTATTCAGTCTTATAAATACTTACTTGTTGTATACCACAGAAGGAACCCTCAGGATTGACCTGATTAACGAACCACACAGCATGAATATTAAAACATGCTGGTCATCTTATGACTATGTTACTTTGTAACTAAGTTACAGCCTTCTGCCACGTCATAGAGGATGATAAAGGTTCGAGGGGTGCATAAATATACAAAATTTAGCTATTTTCTTGCTATAAAACCTATTTTTATCTTTTAAACTACTTTGTCTAACATTATTTTTCAAAAAAAAAGCTTAAATGAAAATTTTTTAAAAATTTCATTTTTTGCCAAAAATGGCCAGGATCCAGGTGACACAACCTGGAAAAAAGGCCGGGATGCAAAGGGTTAATTACAGTATCTTTTATTACACTAATTACATTAATTACACTACCTCAGGTTTTAAGAAAACCTTACCATAAAAAGGTTTACGAAAGCCTTTATTTGGAAATTGTTTTAAACATTGCAAAATATGTTTTCCTATGGGATTGCATTGTATTTAATCTTATTTCAATTTGTTGAGAGAGCTTATTTTCCTTATGACTATTGTAAACGTGTGTTTTGATTGTCCATATTACAAAAAAAAATTTTTAAGCAAGCGGAAAGGTGATAGTGGGAAAGGTGTATTTTGACACTTATGGAGGCACCCAAACACAATAAGTTTTTGAAGACCTTTCAGGGTGTCATAATGTACTTGACACGGCATTTGGTGTCCACAGAAAGCACTTATAAAGGTGTCAAAGTTATCCATATAGGGTGTCAAATGAAAGCAATATTAACTCCTTAAGAGGTGTCGAATGACGCCCCTTTGAGTGCTAATATTTTCTTCACACTTTTTTTTATCAAACAATGCACTTCAAGTGGTGTAAAAATACCCCTTATAGTGTTTTAATTATATCAAGATTTTCTACTTGCCTTTAATGTTAATGGCATTTCGATATTTAATGATAAAAATGAGACATAACAGAATTGATAAGATAATTCATGTAGAGGAAGATCAGTTTTCTTTTCAATTAGATTCGGATCTTGCATAAATGTTACAAATTAATTCAGAAATAGTTACAAGACATCTACTTTTCGAAAGCTTTCCACAATCCAAAAATTCAAAATGAAATGTAATATTCTCGAAAGCAAAAATTGTAAAAACAGGGTTGAAATTCCTATCACTGCTAAAGGTAAAAATTTGCACATACATAAGTTATGTTTTTTCAATCAAATTGTATATGTTGCTGAATTGGATCAAAAAACTTTTAATTGGACTGCAACTGCAATTTCTAATTTATTATTTCTCTTCAACTGAAAAATATTGACTACAGAGAAGTTTCTTTAAAATCTTTTTCAGTACAAAACCTAGCTGTGCCACTGTTACACTTTTAAAGGTGCAACGGCACACCATTAATGGTGTATTGAAAGGTGACACCTTTTATAGGTGTCAAAACACTTAACTGACACCCAAGAAGTTGTTATGTGACACCTTCAATGTTGTATTTGGCTCTTGACCCCTCTCATGGTGTAAGAAGACTCCATTAGAACTGTCAGTGTAGAGTATGCCATTTTTACTTCCTATATTTTCCTTCAAAATTATTTTATATTTTCCTATCCAAATGATCCTTCAATATTGCAAAAAGGAGTTTAAAATGGATGATTTTGAAATGTTCCCATTTTTTAGCCTTATTCAAGATTTGAGGTTTGAAGCTTGGGGTTTCAAACCTATGTCTTAGGTCGATAACCTATCTTTAAGAAATAAAAAACCTAAAACCTATGTTTTGGATTCGAAACCCAAGTCTAGAATTAGAATACATTCGATTTGAAAGAAAGTGTGGCTGAAAAAAAGACCAGAACACTTTAAATTAATTTTCATATATCATCTGCAGTGCTCTGAATTAACAAAAAAGTGCGTCAGCAAACATTTGCTGAAGCTAACTGATATTTACATCAGCAAGTCTTACTTATGTCTCAGCAATGTTGATTTTCTTTTTTCTAAGTTGATAATTATGTGAGTATAAATACTAAAAAGTAGATGTTCTTCTTATCTTCTCTTATTTAATGGTTTCAAATTACTTCTTGCGGCAAATTCAATATTATCAGCAGTAATTTAGCAATATTTTCGCCTTTGCAGATTTTTGCTTAGGTTAACTGATAATAGCTTCAACATTTGCGTTGATAATTGCTGATTGCCGATGTGAATTCAACGCGGTGTAACTGCAATAAGAAAGGTTATTTCATCATATTAATTGTCTGTTATCTGATAGAAGAATATGGTTCCTTCTCTGGAAGCTAATTACTTTGAATAACTAATCTTTATTGTGGCTACCACAATATCCGAAAATAATTCAATCATTCAGCTGGGTAATGCATGTGGAATTTGGAGATATAAAAGGTGATAACACATTGTAGTGGGTAAGCCAAGTTAACTGTATGATGGAGATAATTGGAGATTTGTTTATTCCTTGATGTATAATATTTTCGCTAGAAACCTTTCCAGGCAAAAGTTTTTATCGCAGAAAAGACTCTCCTCTAGGTTAATACTTTGTTATTATGTTGTCGTTATAATTTAAGTTTTCCCTTGCTTTTTGTAGAATCTTAGGTCTGAATTCTTAAAGTTAGGTTTTAAATTTTGAACAGGTTTCTAAACATTAGATTCAAGTCAGGAACATAGGTTTTAGTTGCGAAGCATGGGTTATTCCCAATCATAAGACACAGATTTAAAACATAGGCTTCAGGTCATGAACCTTAGTTTAGGATTCTCAAACCTAACAATGAATGCCTGAAACATAAGTTCTAGGAATAAAGTGCATTTGGTCTTTCATAATCATGAATTTGATATAAAAAGCAATATTCTTATAAAATGGCTCTTGATAGCTGCTGTACTGGTGTTAAAAGTGATTAAATATGTACATTCTTTTTCTGATTAGTTTGGATAAACTTAAAGATATATGTTGATTTGAATATTTGGTAGTCCCTTTTGCCTACTACTTCTCTGGCTGAACTGAGACATTGAGCTACAAATAAGTTTAACAATGACATATATTATTCTAGGTACATTATTTAGGTTTAAATGGCACTCAGTTTAATTATATGTCCCTTTTTAAGAAAATTAAAATACTTAACCGCAGTGTTAAAGTTAATGTATGCTTCCCACAGAGAAAGAAAAAATAACCTTTCCCTTCACTGAAAAGATACAATTTAAACATAAAAATTGACAAATCTCCATTAAAGGGCGAAAAGATGCGACTTCCATTCTCTCGAATTGGCTGCTCGCCACTCTTGCCAACCACTTTGCCGACAAAATGTTTTGAAAAAAATGTTATGAATCAGTGACGTCATCGCATTCCAAAAACCGGCATTAGTGTTGTAATAACTTCGTAAAATATTACGACCAGAAGGAAAAAGTTAACAATCAAAACAATAGATAATTATTGTTTTGATAATTGCTAGAATTAACAAAAGTGTAATTAAAAGCAGTGCAGTGTTTTTTAGCAGTATAGTCCCGGTTGGGAATGCGATGACATCATCAATAATTATTTGCATAATAAATTATTATTCAAACACAAACAAAAAATCTTCGGATTTGTACCTGCTAATTAAATCTCAAAAACCACGTTTTTTCAGTTGTTGGGGCAAATATTTTTGAAATTAGGACCATTATACCTTTACAAAAACAAAAAATTAATACTCAATTATTTTTGCATCCCCAGTTATTGCCCTGTCAGCAAAAAATTAAAAGGGACTGGAACGAGTGATATTTTTCAATTCTGAAATTTATTGATTGATTTTCTGAAAGAGCATTTGGCAACAAAGATCCCATGAAAATTTCGTTTCATAAAAGATTGTTCATGCTCAAATATTGTAGATTTTGTGTGTCAGCATTTTTAGTTTCATCTTGATGACATTACAACTGGGCATGCCCAAAATTCTTAAACCAAAATATCTGCTGAAGGAAAAGAGGTTTTTCGATTCTGTAAAAAGATTGTTTTATGTTATAATGAACTCTTCAATTTGAACTAAAGTTGTTTTTAAGTATGACACTCCCTTTAAGGAATCTTTTTTGGAAGCGTGCATTACCTTTAAAGAACAAGTAATTTCAGTTTCAATTTAGCATTTTCTCCACTAAAATTAGATGTTCTCCAACTGATACTGTAACCATATGTTTAGTACTCTCTGAGTAAGAAAACAGTTTCCTCTTGAGAAAACAGTCTAACTATAGCCCAAAATATTTTTTAGAAATTGATTTGTAACATAGCTTATCCCAAAATGCCGGTAAAACAGAGGCACTTTTGTATGATCATTTTCAAAAATCATATCTCTGAAGAACATTCAAATCACTCTGTCTAAGAAAATGTTAAAAAATGTATGTTGAAATCAGTATTGTGGCATAAACAGACAGATGACCACTGGTAAGATCTTTATTATTTGTGATTCGAACAATATTCAAAACAAGCTACCAGATACAAACTTTCTTACCAGAAGTAAAAGGTGCTTATGATATCTTATATGTTCCAAGGTTTATAAGGTTTTCTATGGCACTAATAATTCATTTCATATGTTAAAGGGGCACTATCAAGGTTAGGTTTTTTCGTTGACTTTATTCGTATATAAACATCAAATAATAAGAGCCAAACTTTTTTTCCAAAACCCTTTACTTTTCGAGATACACCTAAAAACATTTTTTACTGATTATTATTTTTAGTATGAAAATAACAAAGTTGTGAATCAAAAAAAATTGTAATCTTTTTTCTGACTGGTTAAAATTTGTTAAAAATGAAGACATGTTATTTATTTGCAGAAAAGAAAAAATCCTATTCATTTCTGTGAGTGCTTGAATAATTTTGCGAATAATTATGTAAAAAAACTGCTGAATTGTAATAAATTATGGTGGCTTGAAAAGGACAACTTTTCATATGAAATTTAAAAAGCTTTTTTTCAGGATAATAGGGAAATACTTTTGGCATATAAAAAATTAGTTAGTAAATACCATCGCCTGCTCTACTTGATTGGCAAAAAAACCCAACCTTGACAGTGCCTCTTTAAGTTGAATCTTGAAATTGTAAATGAAGTGTATTGTTTTTATCTATTTTTATCCTTTTTAAAGGCAAAAATCCACACTGATACAACAGATTTTCTTAAGAAGAAAATGATAACAGAAAAAAAGAAGGCTAAGGTATGAAGAGAAATAATTGTTTTTTAATTCATATTGATTTTTAGTACATTTTCTAGTAAAAACTATATTTTTTTGTAGATGATAAAGATGTGTGAAGATATCAAAAATGCTTTAGATGCTGTTAATGCTGATGTAAAATATATTTGGCCTATTATTTTTATTTTAAATTTAGAGAAAAAAGAGTTAGAAAATATGTGGCATTTCAGTTGTATTCTGTTTTTTTGTTTGTTTGTTTATTTATGCTACCAGTATTTGAATAGTAGTACAACAGTTTATTCAATAAGCATTGAAATATATCTTACTTGCGAATAATATCTCATCAATATATGTGTCATCCAAACACACATATTTCCATACAGAACAGGTTCAGGGAATGCATTCTAGAACACTTTTATAGAATGTTTCATGTTTGAACACACTCCAGTATGTTTTCTGAAAATGGTTCCAGTTTTCATTCCCAATGAAGCTGAATTTTCGCAACTAAGCTTTATTGTGTGCGTAGAGGACATGAAGAACCAAAGAACGACCCTCTTGTTTTTCATAATTGTACTACCCTCTAGTTTTTATAGAATTGTCTTGCACCAACAGTGTTCTTTTTCAGCCAAAAACTAGTATTATTTTGATTGAAAAAAGCAGTTTTATAGCGATAATAAGATCAAGCTATAAGTAGATTTAGGAGAGGGGGCAACGTTTTTACCAAGCGAAGTAGTTTTTTCTCAAATAATTGAAAAAATCTGTTGTAAATAGCTGGATAAAAGGAAGTTTCAGCTTTAACTTAGTATCAAGATCCTGATTTTGAATGCCATTTTAGTCACTTTTGGAGTCTAAATTTCAAACATTTTCTTCAGTATGTTTGCCTAAATCATGGTGGCTATGTCTCTGTACCTCAGCCTCTGTATCTTAAAACACTTACGCTAATGACCTGCAGATCCAAATTTCTTTGCGGTCCAACCATGTTGGGTGATATTTTTTAGCTAAAATTGAAATGTTTGTTCCCTAGGAATGCTACATTGGAAAAATATCCTAGCTAGAATACTGGAATAATCTTTTTTCTAGTTTAAGCTTTAACATGTTCAAAGCTTTAGAAATGTTGCCTAGAATGTTTTCATGTGTTGTAAGAACAACGAAATATTTGATACTTGTAGTTGTTAAGTTTTTTTGCCTAAAAACATTAAGCTTAATATAGTTTTTTAGTGCTAATTTAAGAAAGTAATAACTATTACTGTGAGATGATTCATTTAAAGCAACCTATTGTTCTTTTATTTTGCAGCCGCTTGATAACTAGATTCATCTATTCGTAGCCAACCAGTATTTTCATAGCATGCCACCTAGAGCAGAACCTCTTTTCCAGTTGACTTCTTTAATTGGTCAACTGGTCTTACGAAGAGTGAACTGCCCATGCAACATACTGGAGTACAGAGATATACGCTAACAGAGCATGAAAAGACAAGTCTGCAATAAAATATACTTACAGCCAGAATAGAATGTTTGGTTATCATATGCAACATCTGAGAAACTGATAAGTCTTGATACTGATACTGTACTCTAAATTTATATAGTACATCTTAATGTTTAGTAGTTTTTTATGTTTTCAACTTTTTATAAAACAATTTCCTATTAAACAAATATATTAACTAAAGCATTTTTTTTTTCTTTCTGTTTATTTTAACACCAAATGTAGGTAAACTTATTGAATTCAAATTTCTTTTGAAAATAATTTATTACAATTTCGTTGAAAAAAAATCACTAGCAAGTCTCAGAAACTTGTTCGTTTTATTTCATTTTATATCGACAATGTGTCAAGATAATAATAAGTAACTTTCATATTCAGGTAGAATAAGCAAACGTTTTTAGTTTATAACGATATGATTTAGCACAAAAGTGGACACACCTTTTGTGCAGTTTTGAATAAAGCAAAAACTTTATACTATCAAATGCAAGTCCTATATATAAAATAGCCATGGGCATTGTTTTCACTTGTTTTAAGCTCTAAAATCTGTTGTAATTTGGTATCCAGGCACTATAAAATAGCTACCAAAATTTGTTCTAACACAATTTCTTCATGACATAAAATAGCTACAGGCTTTCTCTTCAATCATTTTGAGCTCTTATAATTCTTTCAAACTTGATTTCTACATGTTATAACTAACCACAAACATCCTTTTCACTTATTCTGTGCTCTTAACCTTATACAGCATGGGCCTTTTCATGTACGTTAAAGGCATGGGTGAAAATCTCTAAAGCTCAACGAAATTGACAAAATTTCTAATTTTATGTGGTAATTTTTGACCTACCAAAAAATAAACTGCCCAAACGATTCATTGGCTGAAAATTGGTGATGTTAAGTAGAGTTGCATAATTATTTTAAAAAATATCCATTAAAGAAAAAATATTTGGAATATTGGGTCAAAAAGAGGGATTTTCCGAGAGGTCAGTTTTCTTAGAAATTTCCTGACATAAAGACCAACATAATTTGACAAATACTCCAGGAATCGCCATGAAATCACTCAGTCATGTGAAGAATCTTGAAATAAACAAATATAAATGACATTTGTGGTTTGGCAGCCCTCCTGAAAGTGATGACATCATCAAACTTGCTGAAAAAAAGTATTTTATGATACCGACGGCTTTTTGATGTTTGTGATGTCATAATGATGTCAATCTAGTCATTAGTGCTAAGTATAAATTATTAACAAATAAAATAACACAATATTTTTTTAAGAATGTCCAAAAACTGATATACCAAGGTTTTTTGATGATGTCACTAGACGGGACTGAGATTGAGGTAAAAAAAAATTTTAGCACCAAAATTTTCATAAATAAATTTTGTACACAGGGTACAAATTTCAAGGAAAAAAATTAACTACACGAAAAGGTATTAAATCTCATACCGAATAGGGTCTGATATCCAGACACTAAAATGATTAAGGACATTGTCTTCACTTGATTTACTCAGTTTCTGCACGTCATAAAAGAGCTTCAAATAATACAGCCACAGACATTGTTTTCACTCGTTCTGAGCTCTTAGAATTTATTCAAACTTGATATCCAGATGCTTAAAAATGGCTACGGACTTAGTTTTTAACTCTTAAAGTTCATTCTATCTCAATTTCTTCACATCAGAAAACAGCCACAAACTTTCTTTTCACTCCTTTTGAGCTCTTAGAATTTGTTCTAACTCAAGTACAGACATCCTTTCATTATCACAAACTTTGTTTCCGTTCATTTGATTCTTAAGTAGCTAAATATCTAGATACTATTTAGCAACTCCCGACTATGTGTTCAGTAATATGCTGTTTCTTTTTTTTTTTGAGAAATGTAAGAAAATCCTTATCATGAAAATGGTGAATTTTGTAAGAAAGTACTCAAGAATTCCCTTAGAAATTCTACAAAATACAGGGTGGGGCACAATAAGAGGGACAAATATAAAGTCTCATATTTTCTAGAGTATTGATTCTTTGACTGTCTCTTTTTGGTGATTTATAGAGTGGACTTGTAAATTTGATCTGATGGCAAGATGGGCTACTACAAATGTTTTTTGGAGGTGGAAAGGACAAAAAATGTGGAATGTTTTTTTTTTTCAACATAGTTACCTGCTCTTTTTCATAGGAAGTATTTACACAAACATCTTAATGAATAATGTAGCACAAATGAAGATATTAGGCGTATTAATAAAACAATATTTTTAATTTTTAGCATTTTATTTCG
>JANSTP010274035.1:0-19465 GCA_025330745.1 Cladonema radiatum | reverse complement strand
CGATAAATCGCTGTCTAGCGAAGTAAAAATATCTCCTTGCAATTATCGCTTGTGGTGCAGAGTTATGCTGAAAAAGCGCGAAATTGTGCCAATATTTTTGACCAAGGTTGAAGTTCAACTGACGTTTTGTTCTTGAGAAAAGGGGACATATTTGTCTCGACCACTGAAAAAAGAGTTTTTGAGATTTAATATGCAGGCATGATTTCAAAAAGGGTCTGGAACTAGTTAAGGTACATTTCCCAAAAAAATAAAATTGAATTTTTTCCAGTAAGTGTCAAGGATGTTTCACTTAAAATTTCATGAAATTATCTCTTACAGCTTTTTACATATCCAAATTTGTAATTTCTCAGAATATTGAATTCATTTTGATGGCATCACAAGTAAGCATATTTTCCATTAATATTAAGAATTTTAAATCTAAATATCTCAAGATCGAAAATGTTTTTTTAAATTCTGTAAAAAGATTCCTTACATAAGCAAGGGCCTCCTCCAATTGACCTGAACTTTGAAAAAATGAATAATTTAAGTATGGTACTCCCTTTAAAACCTTTGAAAGAGATTTGATATTAGTTTAGTGAAAAAAATTAATTTTTGTATTTGACAACATACCACCTTTCAGTTGTCAAGAACGCATTTAGCAAATCTGATTGATTTACTGCGAAAACAGCAGCTTGCAATTCAGGAGGCCATAATATATTCCATGAGTGAATAAATGGGAAAACAACTTCTGCATATTATGAAGGCACAAAATTACCATCGAAAGAGAAGAAAAAAGATAAACTTAAATAGTACAAACAGTTGAATAAAGATCAACATAATTTCAGCTTTTACAAAATATGTCCTTTTAAAAACAGATTTGATATCGCAAGAAGAGTTTACAGATTCATGTTTCCTGGTCAAATTTTTATTCACTGTTACTATAAAAAAACTCCATAACGTCACGAATACAACAATTTTTAAGAGGGACCAGTACTTAATCTTTGCTAGCCAAATTTGCTAGACATATATTGAAAATTGCCATGAAGATTCTGAATCCAAAATTCCATCAATGCTGCCATGGCAGTGTCGATAAAATTCATGGAAACTCTACATAAATTGTTTTAGAATATCATAGAACTAATACTGTTGACTAATTGTTAATTCACCAATAATATGCTTCTAATCTTCTAGTTCTAAATGGTGAATAGTGATTAGTAAAAAAAGCTTGTGTTAGCAGGTTACTAGATAGATTTACAATTTTCTCCATTAAAATTATATGTTTTCCAACAGACAATGTAACCATATCTTAAGACAAAAACGTTTAAATAGACAGCTGAGTTTCTTTTAGATACCCTCCCCATTCTTGATTTTGTTTGTTATTGTAAAAAAAAAAGAAAAAAAGAAAAGTTTTTGAACGGAAAAGAAATAAAATTAATTTCAGTATTTTTGTGTTCCCAATTTTTTTTAATAAGTCCTCTTCCCTATTGTATAAATTTCCCTTCAAAAAAGCACTTGCCCAGAGTGGCAACAACAATTGAATGATGACATCATCTAATGGGTGCAATGAGCTTTATTCTGATTTGTTTCTGAAATTATCTCATTGCAAACTACCACCATACAAAATTTTATTCTTTCAAGATTTCTAGCTGTCTACATATGGTGTAAGGTATATTTGCGAATTTATTTTTGGTTTTGATAGGTATTTATAAGGGTCTACTATCCTGTACAGTTTCAAGGTCTGACAATATTTGGTTATTGCAAAAAGATGGAAGGAGTATAGATTTACCCCATCCCCCAGTCCAAATAACCCCCTGCCCTCTGCATCCCAGTTCAAATATTGACAAAATGAAAAACATGCATTTTTTCAAAATACATACATATGCTGTGAAGACAGAGATCATCTAGAAACTTAATAAATATGCAGAATTTTTTTGGTTTGGAATATTTAACAATGGTAGCAGATTTTCAGAAAACGCTTTCTTCTTTTGTTTTGTTTCTTTGTTGGTGTCAAGATAAGAGAGTGTGAAGAAGAAAAAGATTGCGAAGAACACATTGTGTTTTTCTTCCCTTTGCAGCATAATTGAAACAATCAGGAAAAAGACTTTACAGCTGTAGGTGTGTTCAAGTAAATAATTTAACTTAAAAATCATCTTAAATATTGTGTCAACAATAGCAACATTAAATACTAACCAATCAAATTAGTTGATTTTGCTACTAAGACACCCCCTCCCCTTTGACCACACCCTTGAAGATGTTGCTGTGACCATTTCTGACCAATCAAGAGCTATTTTAAAAGTTAAAAAAAAAAATACAAACAACAATATTTCTGTGATTTAACTGCTCATGATGGTAAATCCTGATAAAGATAATATATGCTGACATAATGATGGCACAATCAGTTTCAAAATTATATTTCATTTTGCCAATGTTAGCATTTTTTAAAAATTCCCTTTTCTGCAGTTTTGATTGTGCCATCAACTTGACTACTAAAATAATGATTGCTACCCTCCTGCAAACTTTGATCATGAAACATGCAGTATATACTGAGAAATAACTTTTTTATCAACTTGATTTATTATTTTCTAATATTGGGTATAGGGAACTAGATGGATGAAATACTATAAATCCACATGTAAAATGCACTTGATATTGTCATTAACTTTTATGAATTTTAACATGCTTGACAATGTCATTGCATGCTCACTAAACCTTTGAGGTCAATTTTTCTGTTTTCTAAAACTTCAGGTGTTAACTTGTGGTAAGTTTTATTATTTTCAATTTAAATCAGGGATAATTTTACCAATCTGAGGTTTGATGGATGTACGGTGTTCATGAATAAAAACAATGAGCAAAGAAAATTCTAAGAATATTTTCATGACTAGGATCTTTTTAGGCAAAAAAAAAGGCAAAAATCCAAGAAACTCACCTTTGCAAAATTTGCCATAAGTTTGAAGATAATAATGTCTCGGACAATCGCAAGAAAGATCTCGATGTCTTTCGTAGACATTTTGAGGTTTTCCTGAAAGATGGCAATGACGCTGATTGATTCATGAACAAACAAAAAAAGCTTGATAGGTTTCAATAGTTTTGTGGGAAAATCAGGTTTACAGAGCAACATAAAATTATAAAACAATTTTGCAACAAGAAGCCAACAAAAATTGATCCTAAAACACTTTCTCATATTAACAAAAACAATTGTGTGTTTTCTTACGATAATACGCAGATGGCTTTTCTCTCTGATTCTTTCCAGTTAATATAAACTATCAACAAAGAAAAATGTAGATGAACTGCTAATTACTGAAGAAAGGAAAATTGTCCAACAAACTTTATTGTTAATACAACAATGCAACAATGATTTTGCCAGGCTTGATATTACAATAGAATCTGAATTGAACCAAGTTTTCCTTATCTTAAAGCAACAAGGGGGCATAGCGCAGTTGGTAGCGCATTGGGCAGCAAATCGTAAGGTTTGTTGCATCTAAGGGTTCCGAGTTCAAATCCACGCCTGGGTCGTCTAGAAAGCACAATATCTTTCTGCCAGGAAATGATCGTGAGCACATATGAGAGCATAATTACGCTAGGACCTAAGTCTGTAATGGAGTTTCTAAGGGACCACCTTGAAAATCAGGCTTCGGCACTGAAGGTGTTTCATCCCTGTTACCTTAGAGTGGCTAAACTATACTTACTTAACTTAAAAATGCTCGACAAGAGAATAAATAGAAATGTAAAACATAGCAAGATAAAAGAAAAAAATGTAAACATGTTATCAAAAGAGTATACTGAAAGCAGTTGCCTAGCATTACCAATTTAATAAAACTAGAAGTCTTCATCATGGCCACATTGAAATTGTTTATAAACTTATGAATCAAGTCAAAGAAAGCTATGATGAACTTATTCGGCCTCTTCCATGCTTTTAATTTTTAATCTTAACAAGGTACTTTTCCGGAGTTATTTTAACAAACCTGACACCTGTTGGGAAGAGAATGAACTTTTTTGCTTACCTTAACAGCCATTTTACTGCTGATTTTGATCTCCAGAAAATTCCCAAAAGTTTCAGTTTCAAAACTACATGGAAATATTAATCTGATGTGTCAAATAGTTTCCATTTTTTGCACTGAACACACACAATATTCACAAATATTCAAATATTATGCAAACAGCATTTTGGAACTGGCCTCAATCAATCAAATCAATATTAGTTCTTCTTAGAAGTATTTAAAAAACTTGAAGAAATATTCATCTTTTTAATGTGCTATATCAATCTTGCTGGCCAAAACCTGTGAGAGGGAGAATAGGGAGAACAGAAAATATTGTTAAAACTACTTTAGAGAAACAAGGTGTTAAAAGATTTTTATCAAAGATTCATTCTTCCTGGTATCCATCAAAGAAATTATTAGATAATAAAAAAAAATAAAAGGGACAAGTTTTTCATTTGAAAAATTGATGTAAAAGAAAAAAATTGAAGGGAAAAAAAGAATGTTGTAAGAGATCAGATTTCTTTTTAAATTGGAAACAGAGGTGGAGAGCAATTAAACTTTGAAAGTATTGACATTGCTATAGAATGAACGACGTATAAAACTCATAGGCACAGGAGCTGGGGGAAGGGGCTGGAGGCTCCCCAATTTGATGAAAAAAATCTAAATTTTCGGGCAAAATTCTCAAATAATTCGGGCAAAAATTTGAGGTTTTTTCTATGCTCTTGTAAAAATTTAAAAATCGTTCCAAAATAAATTCTGATCTCTTCTTTTACCACTTTATGATGCTTTTTTATTTACCTTAAGATAAAAAATAATTCTTAATAAATATGCTCCGCTGCACCTATAATAAAACTTGATAAATTGTGTTGTTTGTTCAAAAACCAGAAATTAGAAACTTTGACATAATTTTTTTTTTGGAATTTCATTCCTCAAGAGATTCTCTGTGTGATGAATAAGAATATATGCATGAATATTGAAAAAAATTGATTTTGTTTTAAATTTTTCACTTTTCCATATCTTTGAAAGAAAAATGGGGTTTTTATGAAACTTTTTTTCCAATAAAGGTTTAGTTTGTTGCACAGACATTGCAGGTTACAGCCAATGGTCTTGTCACAAGCCTTCAAAAATAAAAGTGACTATCCAAATATCTTTGAGAAAACAGATAGTAATTTACCTAAACAAGAATAAAAGCATCTCTGGCTAAATTTCTCTTCTGTTGAGATCCCTGAACACTGGCTACCCCCAAACATTGGCCGTGGCATGTTGCACTGTCGATATCTTTTAATCCTTCCTTCAAAACATTTTGTCGAGCAAGATGACCAAGGACTCCATGGTGACCAGGCCCCATCAACTCTACTTTCTAGAGGTAAGCATAAATCAATAAATCAAATCACAACCAAATTAGTTCACTAGAGAGACGCAGTAACATAATTCATGGAGTTTTCACTTAAAGAGCTATCTAGTTTTCGAGAAGTCTATAAATAATTTTCTGATAAAGGTAAGTTACAAAAATAGAATATAAACAATTCTTTGCTAGCAAAATATCATTAATCTTTGCAACCAAGAATATAATTCTTTGCTAGCAAAATGGATACAGAGTTGTTACTAACATTTGGTCTCACTACAAGAATTTAACTATTGTTCATGACTGAAAAGCAAACAGGGTCAATTAATAAAGAATCATGAGGTAATTAATAAAATGCTTTGGAATTTCTGGCCACAAACTAAAACTTAAAGGGATTCCGAGGTAGAAACATAAATAAGCTTTAAATAACAGATAAACCATATAGACTTACAAAAATAGTAGTTATTCCACCAGCTGTGCAATAAAAAATGAAAAAAGCATTCTAAAGATTCTAAAATGTACCCTGTCACAAACGGTGCCAACTAATTTTTATTATGAGTGCATGAATCCTTGGAATCAGAACTGCTCTCTTGGCAAAAATAATGCAGGGTTTTATGCAAACAATTCTTAGGACCAGTAAACGGACTTAAGAACTAAATCCTTAAATTGAGTTTTTAAACTGAGTCTTTTGAAAAGACTTAAAATAATGAGGAAAAGCAATAATATTGTTCCCATTCTTGACCTTGTGGATTAAAATAACATCAAGAACTCAACTTGTGTAATTTGAAAAAAAGAGATTTCAATTTCAATAATTTACTAAACGAAAGATAATTAGGAGGTAACATTATCATTTTCAAAAGTTGAAGTTCAACATATCAAATTTGTGTGAATGAAACTCAATCCAAACTCAATGTGAATGAAAATGAAAACAGACTTAGCCGAAAATGTCTGCTTAAAACCCTGTAATGTGACATCATCCTGCATAAACAAATGTACCAGACCAGTCAGAAAAATGTAAAAAATTATGTTCCAATAATTTTAAAAAAAGAAATACGATTTAATGAGGTGTCGAACAAAGAATTTGAAATTTAAAAATAAAATCCAAGAAAATACATTGATTTTCTAATAAAAGAACTTCATTTGTCCAAGTCTTTCAGCTCTGATATAAATATAGACTTATTATCACCACACGAAAAATATTTCTGCTCTTGATAAATCCCATCACTTCAGTTTAACAATAATAAATAAGAATTACTTTTCACAATGCTTTGGAGTAATGACTTTGAAGTAATTCTTATTTGTACGAGATAATATTTTTCCAAAAAACCAAAAAAAGAAATGAATGGTAGTATTGAATAACTTCTTTTATTAGCAAAATGAAACATTTACACAGGGAGGGTATTCAAGTAGAGGGGCGGACCGCTGCATTTTCACAAAAAAGAATCATGGGGAAAAAAGTCGGCAGAAAAAACAGTCGTCTAAAATTTTAGTCGGTAAAAAATTATTCACCTAGCAAAGACTTAGTCAATTTTTGTCAACTTTTTGTCTACCGATAAGGCAAATAATTTTTTTTCAGCATTGCTTCCAGAGCCACGATAATGATAATATTTCAGTGGTAGGAGAGTCTTGAAGTTGACTATGCTGAATTGATGATGCAATATTTCTTCCATCATTTCAAGAAAGACTGGAATCTAATTGACTAATCCTCTGCTATCAAATTCGATTCAAGGTCATCATAAGTTATTCCTCATTTTTATGTAAATTTTGTCAAACAAGAAAGAAGAAGACCTGGGAAGCAGATAGCAGCGATTCTACATAATTCCAAGCTTTTTTTTTATCTTAACCCTTCTAGCATATCTACTACACAGCAGACATTTGTCCAGGTAACCCTTGGTCTTGATTTAGGGCTGTAAAAATGCGTAGAGTCACCAATCCTTCTCTTAATCTGAAAAGTACGCAAGAAATGGGGCTTAGGGAAAAAATTTGTAACCTTTAGTGAGAGTGATAATATAAACATGTAGGTTTTCCTTGAAATTGGGGTCACTCTACTCTAATAATTCAGGTTTTAGTCAATCTGTTATGACTAGGGGATAAAAGGATTTCAACATATTTAATAAAGAAGACATGTGATACATCATCTATAGATGCACCCTCCCGGCGCTAGATACTAATTTACCGGTCTATTCTCGAAAGTCAGATTAATTTCTCTAATTTTAGAAACTATTCCAAAGCATTATTAGTAGCGTTATCAACATAAACAAAACTTATTTTTCCAACTCCCCCTACAATTCTAACCCCCATGTTTATTAGTTCTGAAGGTTTGTCCACTCTTCCACCATTCTACAGATTTATTCAAGTAATGATTAGTGAAGTTTACCCATAAAACATGGGCTTCTTCATCAAGAAGCCATCATTTAGAATCATTACCTCTTTGAGAATTTAGAAAAAAATAACTAAAGAATTAATCTGTTGTTTCAATATACCACCTGAAAGCTTCTTTTGTTTAATTGTGTTCTGCAAAGCAACTGCATTCTCTGCTTACAGGCATTTTCCTGCACGAGCCACACTTGCACCACACGCTAGGAGCAACATTCAGCCTATTCAAAATTCTTCCATATCTGTCACTAAATCTTTTTCAACTTCCCCAGTCTCCTCCTTGCTGTTACTCATGCTTATATCTTTCCAACTCTCATCACTGTCTTTGACTTTTGTAGTTTTCTTTTTTGGCTAAAAACTTATGGTTTTATCGACATATTATCTTGAATTTCACTCAGTGCAGTTTCTTTGATCCTTCACTTCGTTTTTTTGTGTTTTTTAATCTTTCTTCATATATTTCTAGTATAGTAGCTAAAATGCTTACACAGGATGATGTCATACCATTTCTCGGAATAAAAATGATTTGGACGCAACTTTTCAAAGCAGACAAGAATTTTTTAGTGGAAGTGAGGAAAGCTGTCCTGTGTTTCTGATTTTTAAATTAAAATATTTTTTTATGTATGGCAATTCACAAGGAAAACTACGATAGAAGGTCAGTTTTAGTAAGTTTTCTTTTAATCAAAGTCAATTTATGTTTCTACTCTGGAATCCCTTTAATAGAAGATATGAAACATCAGCCCTACTAGGACAGGACATGGCACAACTTAGATAGATAGCTTGACCTTTACAATAATAACCACTGTTTTCTAGAGAGGGGAGGTATCACCTTCTCAAGTCCTGTTTATCACAGAACACTGCCATTATTCTTACAACCCTTGAATAGAGCTCACCCCTTTAATAAAATTTCCTCATACGTAAAGAAAGTGTTTTGAAGTGCTGAATGGATATACCAAAAATGCACTGACACATTGATGACTTTGAGAACAGGCTTTCTAGATTAAAATAAGATAATTTTAAGGTAAGTCCAACAATTTTTTTTTTGCAAAAAACTGACCTAGCTAGAAATGTCTGCATAAAGCATCGACAAATGATGGTACTACATGAACAAAAATGTAGTTGAATATAGTTGTAGTTGAAGCTAGAGGTGATTTCAATAAAACAATGCACAATCAGAAACATTCTTATTTCAAAAAAAAAAAAAAAAAAAAAAATGCATACCAGTACTGTTTGTTCTGAAGCTCAGAATGTTTGACCAAGCAGACCAGTGTGCAATGGGCACTGTAAATGCTGTTGTGTATCTTGCTTTGTATGAATACTGTGTGTCTGGTTGCAAATTTTCAATATACCTGGTACACATGACAAAGGCTTTCTAAAGTCAAGCAAAAGGAATTCTGTAACACTAATAAAGGTAAAAAATGAACTATAGAAAAATGTCTCAATATCCTGTAAAAATTGAAAGTGAAGCCATTTCAATGATTTTTAAACGAGTTAAAAACAAAACTTCGTTTATTGTTCAACTCAGATAAAGCTTCCTAAAAGCATTTATATAGGTCTGCATAGTGCACAGCACAATTACCCTTGTTTAATATGGCAATTTGCTAATGAAAATCTTCCATTGAAATTGGAAGTACGGTAAAGAAAAGCTATTCAGACAATATTTTCAGTATTTTTGATGTGAACGATAATCTTTCGAGAATCAGTCTGACTTCTTGTAAATCTGCACGGTTTGGTAGAAATTGACTTAAGTCATCTGGGGCCAGTTTCTCAAAAAAGATAATCCTGGGGATTAAGGATTAACTTTAATCTTTTTTCTAATCCGAGATTAAATTGGGTTTCTCAAAAACGATAATCCTTAATCTTTAAAGGGATTTCAAGGTGAATATAAGTTGGGTTCATATGAAAGAGGGGAAAAAATGATGAACGCCAGTTTTTATTTCATCTCAATACAACTTTTCGTTCTCGAGATATTAGAGCTTAAAGATTTATCACTTAGGGAATTTCCCTAAAATGTTGAAGAATTTTTGATGCCATCTAGTGTATAGAAAAATTGCCCCAATCTTAAATTGTAAACATCTCAGGTTATAATAGTGCTACCGAATTAAACACTTTCATATAGATAGTAGATGTGTATTACAGCTCTTCTGCAATAAATGTTTTGATAAAAAAGCTTTAGATCACTAGTCCCAGGCCCCTTTTGAAAATCATTGTTGTGTTATGTCATTGGCAATATTGACAATATAAGTTTTTTCTCAATTGTCTCTAGATAATTATGGTGTTTTATTTTAGATAATTTTGATATTTTGTTTTGATGAGTGACAGAGAATTCTTGTTACAAGAGAAAGAGTCAAGTTTCTGGAGCGTCGTCAATTTAGAGTTCTCTGAGAGTCATTTTAATTTTAGCGTCTTTGTCACCTTTTGAAGCAGCCTAATTTAGTCCACTTGTCATTCTTCACAGCACTGACGTGTGGATACTATAGCGAGTTTATTTCTCCTTATCATTTATTTATGTGTTGCCGGATTTACGTGTGTGTACGTAATGTTATTCTTTATTCAATGGTAGCTTCGAACAGTTACAAATATTGTGTTCATGAGCAGATCTATTGCCTATTGCTGTGCCCTGTCTCTTGCCCAAACATTCTTCGAAGTATATATGTATTTTGCTACATGAAACGATAAAGTTATTAACGTCAGCTGAACAACGTCAAAAAGAAACATGTTTAAAAGATCGCTTTCAGAAGACTGTGTTGCACATAGCAAAGAAACAATGGATCTTTTAAAGCTAAAAAGAAGCAAAAGTTCATACCCTGGTCACATCATCAAGACAATAAATAAAATCTAAGCTCTCGATAGAACTGATAAAAGTAAAACATCGTTAATCAAATGTCTAGTTGAACAACTATTCAAATTGCTTGACAAATTCAAGGAAGTTTGTGTCTCTTTAATTGATTTTACCGACAACCCTTCTGATGTCGAAACGTTGAATGAAGCTGTCCTGTTACAAACTGAACGTGTAAATAATATTTATCAAAGCCTTGATGATTATCTTAGCAAAGAAAACACAAGTCAAAAGAGTCAAAATTTGTCAGCACTGTCAAAAAGCGACGAAACGTCATTATTTTCTTCAAAAGTGTCTTCTTCTGTGAAAAGTTAAACAAGCAAAAACACGTCTACTAGAAAAGAGCGCGAAAGTTATGAAAGGAAAATCAAGCATCTGCAACAAATAAAGGATATAGAATTCGAGCTCGAGAAAGAAAAATTGTTTTCAAAACTCACAAAAAATAAACAAAAATCTACCAGTTGTCCACCTAGTGAAGCAAAGTCAACTCATATCTCCAAAATAGATTTTCATGAAAGTCAATTAAAAACTGATCCTAAACCTTTCGAGTTACTCGCCGATTGTTAGAGGGTAACCAGTACGACTCTAAAAGCGCAGAGCACGTTTCAATAGATGCGCTTATTGATGAACTTCAAAATGGCGTTGAAGTTACTGTGGTAACAAACGAAAATGATCTGACAGTAGCCAGTGTCATAGCACATGATTTAAAGTTGCGATATCTACCCAAAATACCCCTTCAAACTTTCAATGGAGACCCAAAATATTGGCCGGAATTTATGACAAATTTTAAAAACGTGTACACAACAAAACATATTTTACAAATTCTATGAGAATGGAACAACTTATCAGTGTACTTAAAGGAGATACAAGAAAGGCAGTTGAGTCATTAGGAACACAAGGTTTGTTTTATGCAACAACTTTAAAGATCTTGAAAAGGGATTTTGGAAACCCTGCAAAGGTGTCGTATTTGAAACTAAAAGATATTTTGGAACAATCTCAAATTAAACAACAACGATAGAAATGCATTACGACAGTAACAACAACAACTAGAATGTTCCATTACTTGGCAACGAAATGAATAATCAATCCGCGTTAGCCTCTCAAGAAAACGTTGCAAAGGCCGTAAAACGTAACCAAAGTATTTACGCCAAAAGTTTTTCAGATATATTACCAATGAAACTCAACAAAAAACACAGCCAACGTTAAAAACTTTTGAGTCTTGGCTGAAATCAAACACGAAACAGCTATTTAACCCTATCACTGATATAATAGAAATCAAAGAAAAGCGAAAAGAAACAACACCATACACCTTAAGCAACCATATTTCCGAGAAAAAACTTTTGTGTTGGCTTTGCAAAGAGTCTCACAAACTACCCAGATGCAAAAAGTTTTTGAAGAAGTCTCTACAAGAAAAGAAAGACTTTGTGAGAGAAAATAACTTATGTTGGAACTGTCTAGCGAAAGGACACAAATTTAATGATTGCCAATCTCAAAACATGTGTCGAGTTGAAAATTGCGGTAAAAAGCATCATACGCTACTACATGAAGAACCAACACCGGTCGTCCGATCCAATAGTATTACTGATCAAACAGCCATTAACCTTACTAACAACAGTATAAGTTCAAACATACAACACAATAAAACTTTCTTACAAATTTTGCCCATGACAATATCGAACTAAGGAAAATTCATTCAGAAAAACGCATTGTTACATTTAGGTGCAAACTCGACTTTAATTCAAGAAAATTTAGCACTGACATTAAATTTACACGGAAAAGAAATGCCCCTTAATATCAAAAATGCTGTATTAAACACAAGGAAAATCCAATAGCAATTAGTAAATTTTGAAATAGAAGCCAATTAAGTCATCCCAAACCGATATCAATAAAAAATGCTTGGATTGTCCCAGACTTAGCCATTCGACCACAAGAATATAACATTGAATGAATGAAGAAGTCATATCCTCATCTACAAAATATTTCCTTAAATAAAATTACTAATCATGAAGTTACAGTTCTAATATGAGCCGACCACCCTGATTTACACATTCATCACAAATTCCGGGCTGATCAACCTGATCAACCATATGCTGTAAATACGAAACTTGGTTGGGTGCTTATGGGCGGCAAGAAATCTGATCGGGTTTTAAGAAACAACCATATAGTTACTACAAACGAGAATATGGAGCTTCAAAGATTATGGGAAGTTGAAAGTTACCCTTCGATTCCTAAACATCACAAAATGTTAAGGACCAAAGATGAAGTAACTGCTCTACAAACACTAGAGGAAACAACCAAACTCGTCAACTGTAACCAATATGAAACCGGTTTACTCTGGAAACATCCCGATATTCAAATTCTATCAAATAGAAGTCTAGCTGAAAACTGTCAACAAACTTAAGAAAAGAAGTTTATGAAAGACATTGATATGAAAGCTCATTACAGTAACATTATAAAGGATTATCTGCAAAAGGATTACGTCGAGAAAGTCGAGAAAGAAGACCCGCCTGGTGATACAGCAAAAGTAACTAACTATATACCTCAATTTTGCGTGAATAATCCGAAGAAACCTGAAAAAATTTGCCCAGTTTTCTATGCCAGCGCAAAATATGGAAACTCTTGTCTGAAAGATTATTTATTTAAAAGTCCGGATTACCTTAGCAATATGATCACAATCTTGCTACCCTTTCAAAAAGGTAAATTAGCTGCGGTTTCCGATATTGAACAGATGTTTTATCAAGTACGAGTCCGTGAGCAAGACCAAAATGCATTGCGATTCTTATGGCGTTTTGATGTAAACCAACCAATGGAAGTTTACAAAATGAAAGTGCATGCATTCAGTAAAATAGATTCCCTGTGTATCGTTAATTATGCATTACACAAATGTGCGAGTGATCAACAAAATAAATTCAACAAGAATGTAGTGGACTCTGTGTATAAGAACTTTTACATGGACAATTTAATTAAATCTTCATCTAACGAATGTGAATGAATTGAACTTTCTTGTCAAATAATTAACCTGTTATCTAGTTGTCATTTCTGATTAACAAAATGGCTATCGAATAGTGAAAATGTCATTACATTATTACCTCAATCAGAAATTTCCCCGAAAATGTTTTCTGAATCTGAAATCTGTGAATAGGTATTGGGTATTATCTGGAACGTTACTCAAGATAAATTATCAATTAACGTTACACATTTAAATTTCGACGACACCAAGTGTGACGTATTATCATGTTTAGCATCAATATTTGATCCCCACAGGGTTCATAGCACCATGTACGTTATATTTGCAGTTATTACTCGCCTAAGTGGGCCGATTTCCTGTATAAAAAAATTTCGGCATTTTGATTCGTTTAAAAACTCTTCTTGCCATTGACGCTGGGCAAATACAGAGCGGTATTTGCCCGCTGCTAATGGTTAAGTCAATTTTCTTTGCACAACAATGAAAAAAATAAACAAATTCAATGCAATGGTATCATGCAAAATACCTCACGTTCGAAAGTTTTCCTTTATGAATTATTAATAGAATAATTAAAACTATACAAACCAAAGTCTATGAGTTTGAGAGAAATAATTATCAAAAGTTTTAGACGGGTAATAATCCATATATTACATGTTAGCTTCGTGAAATACCTTCGAATATTGACCTCCATTTCGTATTGCCCTTGCAAGCTCAGGCAATACTTTGACGTCAGTCAATATTCTCTAGTATTTCCCTCGCAAACATGTAATATAGGGTTATTATTGCTCCAAGAACTGTGGAAAAGCAAAATGTCTTGGGACGAAAAAATTCCGAACGAGTTTATAAAGAAGTGGCTTAAATTTAGAAGCAACCTTTCCTATTTACAAACTGTCAAAATTAATAGATATTGTTTGAATGAAAACGCTGAAATTCATATTTTTGCTGATGCGTCTTCAAAAGCCTATGGTTGCGTCGCTTAGAGTCAAATTTTGAGCAGTGATAATGTTTCTGTTCACTTTATCTACGGTAAAAGTCATTTAGCGCTGTTACACAACAACAGTCTAAGTATAACCAAATTGGAGCTCCAGGCAGTGTTAACAGCTCTTCGTGTCAAGTCGAAAATCGTTGAAGAAGCTGAATATAAATTTCGAAAGATTTATCTATGGTCCTATTCAAAAGTTGTTTTGAGCTATACAAAATATCAAAACAGAAAGTACAGTGCTTACAATTGCCACCGTATCAATGAAATACAGAACACATCAAAAATTTCTGAGTGGCATTATATTCCATCGCAATCAAAGGTAGCAGATATGAGTACAAGAATTGTCAAATTATCTAATTTGCACGAGTTAGAATGATACATACATGGTCCTCAATTTTTGTACGAAAAGCATCTTGAATATGCAAACTTAGCAGAACACGAATCAATTGAAGTTAATAATATAGTTAACTCTAATACCGATAACCAAATTATTCAATGGGAACGTTATTCGAATTGGGAAAAAATAGTCCGTATTGTCAGTTACGTCATGAAATTACCTAAAACTATCTAAAATTGAAAATTTCAAAAAAGCCAATTACTGCAAGCGATTTGAATGAAAGTAAAAATAAAATCTATGAGTTTATTTCAAAGAGAATCCTTTCATGATGATATCATAAATCTTAAAGATGGTAAATTTATTACTTCTAGAGCATTATTACATTTGAACCTGTTTCTAAAGAACAACTTAATGCTAGTCAGAGGTCTTTTGAAAAACAATGAATTTTAGGAAACTTTTAAAAACTCATCACATGACATTATGTATAATCAAACACTATCACAAAAAATTCCTCACTGTGGTAGAGAACATTTAGCATCGTTAATTAGAGAAAACTTTTGGGTGATAAATTTGAAATCAACATGTCGAAAAGTTATATATCCTTGCTTGTATTGTAAACGAAGACGAGTCCAACCGAAACCACAAATAATGGGTGACTTACAGATTTCATGATTGTCAACATTCCAACCACCATTTACAAATACGGGAATCGATTACCTCGGACCCATTTTCATCAAGCAAGGACGGAAAAGGAGATCAACTATCGGAAAAACAAAATGTTACGTAGCACTATTTACATGTTTAACGTATAGAGCAATACATTTAAAGTTAGTTAACGATATGTCGACTGACAGCATTATAATGGCAGTCAAAAGGTTTATTTCTCATCGAGAGAAACCTTTAAACATTTATAGTGATAATGGTTCCAATTTGGTACAAGCTAATAATGACTTGAGAAACTTAATAAAATCTATCAATTAGTCTGCACTTCAAAATGAGTTTAGCATGTTTAATATTACATGGCATTTTATACCACCTGCCAGTCCTTGGATGGGCATATGTTGGGAGGTGTTAGTCAAAGTTGTTAAAAATGCTATGAAAACAATAACAAACACTCACCCTGTTTACGAAGAACAGTTGAGAACTATCATAGTCAAAGTTGAAGCAACAGCAAATAAACCTAATATAAACACACATCCTGACAATAAATATCCTGACAATATAAACACACATACACCAAATTAGTTTTTTAACAATTGAGAAAGTCAGACAAATGAACAATCAAAGCCCTGTGAATTCAAATTAAACAGCAGAAAGAAGTGGAAAAGCATTTGAAGCAATATCAAATATATATTGGAAACGCTTTCAAAATGAATATTTATTGTCGTTAAATCACAGACAAAAGTGAATGAAACCTCATCAGAATTTTCGAGTCGGAGACGTGGTTTTGACAAAAACTGATAATTTACCCAGTTTTCATTGACTGCTTGCTTGAGTTTGCGAAACGTATGAGGGTGACGATCGATATGTCAGAGCTTTGAAAGTGAAATTACCAAAAGGAAATTGTCTTGTGAGACCAAGCAATAAACTTTGTCTACTCGAAGAATCAGATTAATACTCCGAGTTTACCTATTTGCCGGGGGAGGAAATGTTGTGTTATGTCATTAGCAACATTGACAATATAAATTTTTTCTTAATTGTCCCTAGATAATTATGATGTTTTATTTTAGATAATTTTGATATTTTGTTTTGATGAGTGACAGAGAATTCTTGTTACAAGAGAAAGAGTCAAGTTTCTCGAGCGTGGTCAATCTAGAGTTCTCTTAGAGTCATTTTAATTTTAGCGTCTTTATCACCTTTTGAAGCAGCCTAATTTAGTCCAGGGTTTTATGCAAACGATTCTTATAACCGGTAAACGGACCTAAGAACTCAATCTTAAATCTAATTTTTAAACTGAATCTTCGAAAAGGACATAACTGCAGTGGAAAAACATTAATTTTGTTATCATTTTTGAGCTTTTGGATTAAAGCAACATAAATGTTTTATTCGGGTAAGAAGAGCTTTCAGTTGTATTAATTTTACTAAATGAAAGAAATTTTTGAGGAATTATAAAATATAATTTTCAAAAATTCAGGGTCAAAATATCAAAATTGTAAAAAAAAAACTCAATCCTTCGGGTGAAAACAGATCTAGCCAAAAATTTCTGCATAAAACCCTGTTAGTCCACTTGTCATTCTTCACAGCACTGACGTGTGAATGCTATAGTGAGTTTATTTCTCCTTATCATTTATTTATGTGTTGCCCGATTTACGTGTGTGTACGTAATGTTATTCTTTATTCAATTGTAGCTTTGAACAGTTACAAATATCCCCTTCATGAGCAGATCTATTGTGTATTGATGTGCCCTGTCTCTTGCCCAAACAATCATGCTGTCCTCAATTTAGGGTTTTTGAAAATATCTTTGAAAATTATTTTTAGTTTTTAATGTTCTTCGAAAGATTCCGAACTCAGAAAAAGAACTTATTTGTTAAAAAAAAGCTTTGTTGGGTAGATATTGAGCCTGACTCTAAAATGAAAAAGGGCCTGGAACTAGTGAAGAAAAAATTATTTTTGAAAAATTTTTTTGTATTGGAATTTTCCTTAATGTTTAAAAATTGTGCATGAATTTAAATTCATGGAATTATATTATAACCAGAGATATGCAACATTCAAGATTGGGGCAATTTTAGTATACACTAGATGGCATAACAAATTCTTCAACTATTTAGAGAAATTCCCTAAGTGACAAATCTTTAAACTCAAATCTCCGATTGTCGGATTGTCATGAAATAAAAACTGATGTTCCTCATTTTTTCTCCTCTTTCATATGAACCCAATTTATATTTTCACCTCGGAATCCCTTTAAGTCACTGGATTATCTTTAGGATTAACTTTAAGTGAAAATTAACCAAAACTTAACCTGCTCCTAAACCAAGATTAAGGCTGGATTAAGACAAATTTTGAAGTCCTCCCATTGAAGTCTGTGTGGAAAAAAGCTTAAAATTTGGTGTTTCGTAAATAAAAAAGGTTTTTCACAATTCATCAGCGAGAGTCACAGACTACATACTATTAAGTGAAAACATCTTTCCAGTCCAAAGACACCCTTGGCAGCTCTAGCGTAAACCCGACTACCTACTAGAGGTGTAGACTGACGAGGAAATCCAACATTGCTACCGCTTCAATCGGTATTGAAACGGCAATTTTCAATCTTCGAGGGAGTAATGTACACCAGTCTGGAGAGAGCATGTTTATATATTGGTGCAGGCGCCATTTTATTCAACATTGCAATGATGCTAAACGATCTACCTTTCGATGGAGAAGATAATGAAAACGATGAGCGTTTACTATCCCCTGCCAATCTACAACAACCTCAGGGTTCAGCAATTTGCGACCACATTGTTAACACGTTTTTTGAAGTGCAATAAAGAAAAGAATCATCCTTTAAATGACTACTTTCATAGCCACATATCTTTAAAGAAACATTGTGAGAAGATTATTGCGCTTTCCAATGCCTTAGTACTTAACATAACAACTAATTAAACAGTAACATACTGTGTCACTTAAGTTTTCCAAGTCCCACCTTTTTTTTACAACACTTCTAGCTTTTCTAATTAATTCTATTATATTTCCTAGTACAGGCATGTGGGGTAGGGTATTAAACAAAATCTCAGAAAAACTACCTTAAGTTCTTAAAATCTTAACTAAACTATAAATGTAATGTAAAGCAAACATTAAAATCAATGTTTTTTTCCCAAGTGTGTGGCTATGAAAATAGCTGCTGTGTTGATGCGACTCATCACTGAAATTCCAGGTACCCGCTTTCTTGAAGCTTTAGATCCAGTAGCTTAATCTCCTTCTTGAGCTTTTTGTTTTCAAGCTCTTGATTCTCCAGTTGTTCCTTCTTAATTTGGAATTTGAGATCCAGTAACTCGATCTTCTTCTGCTGCAAAAGGTCTTTTCTTTTGGGGTTGTTGAGTTGGACGGTTTCTGGAATGACTTGAGCATTGCCACTTGTGGCAGACGAGACTTTTAGCAATTGTTATTGATGACGAAAAACCACCAGTGATACCATTGAATGATGGATGTTGTGAGAACATTTCATGAATCTCACTCTCAACAGCAGTATTATTCATTGGTGGTCCACCACCAGTTCCCATCCTGTACATTTTTGCTGCTTGAAAGCTGTCTTTCGATTTTGCCTTCAGGTTTATCCACTTTGTCTTTACTTCTTTGAGGCTCCTGCTAGCGACACCAAGTAAAGTTAATCCGTAAGCCAATTCTTGCCACAGATCATCCTTCATCTGCTTGATGACGCTGCTTGATGACAGTAGGACTGAGTTCTCTCAAGCATACGTTGTGGTGTTCCTTAATGAAGTCAGTTAGAAAAGATACTTCATTCACAGACAGAAAAGCCAATTAAACTTACTATTAGCTAATCCATTGTTTGAGAAACCGATTATGGATTAAAGATTAGCTAATCCGAAAGATAATCCCTAATTCTAAATCCACAGATTAAATTTAAGGATTAAGATTATCTTTTTTGAGAAATCGGCAGGGTGTAAGCTAGGAGGAAAAATTCGGCGGTACCGCCGTTTTCCCAATCCTGATCAGTAATATAATTTCCCAATC
>JANSTP010274024.1:0-10166 GCA_025330745.1 Cladonema radiatum | reverse complement strand
AGTTTATGAGTTTTATGTTTTGAAGGATAAAGAACATTTCCAGGTAAGAATGTTATTTCAGTTTAGGATCCCTTTAACCCCATGTTGTCACTAATGTCGTCATAAATGACGAATATACGTTTTTTTTTATGGTAGCTTATCTACAATGCCTTGGGCCATGACACTTTGCAAGACGGATGCTGTTGAATTCCTGCCACTTTGGACACTCAGATAACACCATGGATTACCTGATTTCAGGTTTTCATTCTTGTAGTCTATGCACAAACATGACTTCTCGTTTTTCTCCATAGACACAACTTTTGACATTCACCCTTACACCAAAACCCTCTGCTGACAGTGATAATGTCATAAACAACATGATGCCACATTTTCCTTTATATTTGCTTGGTAGGACTAATGCCCTTTGAATCCTGCAAGTCTTGACTCTTACCCATATCTTTAGAACCTCGTCTGAATGTGATGACATCACAGATCACATGATTTCACCTATTCTTCTATCAAAGCATATCTTTGATACCTGGGGCGGTGAAACTTGGTAGAACTGTTGCCACTGGCTTAAGCATATTTTAAGCACGTTAATTCTGCATGTTAAGCATTTCCTACAAGAATTTTTGGCCCATGTGGGCTCTTGTTATTTCTTCCCAAGAAATTTTGATCATGTGACAGGAATTTTACTATATATGGCAATGCTTAAATACTTTCGTCAAACATTGCCGAAGCAGTGAAAGTTAATATAATATTAACCATTTGAAAATTAGTTTTCTTTAGATATGCTTGTAGCAATGCTTAAAGAACATAATAAATTTACTTGTTATTTATCTGAAATGATTTTTAATATTTATGATTTTTTACTGAGTTTTACAGATTCGTCTGATCATTCGCAAGAAATAAATTTCAAAAATTCAATCAGTCTAAACAAACTTGTAAATTAATTTTCTCTTTCATAAGAAAAAAAATCTGTTTTTAACAACAGTTTTTTGTTCTGATAATTAATAAAAAATAAATAAATTAATCTCCATTAAATTAATTTAGTTTTTTCAAGAATAACAAAAGTTATTTTTCATCTCATTAATACATGTGAATACTTTAGAGAGATTTCAAAGTTTAATAAAAAGCTACAGCATGCTGTCTACCAGGATATTGTGTTAATGACCATCAGCCCAGTTAAGGGCCCCTAGTATATGCAGCATGCTGTATATTGATCAAGTCTTTTATTTCTTTGCAATGACTCAGCCTTCTCACAAAAATTTAATAAGGACGCAGCAATTACTCAATATGTTTGTGAAAAAGAAAAAAAAACTAAAGCAAAATGTCATGTTACATGTATGGCTTCATTAAAATTCACTTCCTGCAAGAGGCAATGAGGTCCAAATTTCAATTATTTTTGTCATTATCAAAAATTTGCAAATGTGTAAATATTATATTGCAGTAGGACTTCTATATTTTCTAAGAAACATTTTTGAGTTTATTGTTTTAACACATTAAATGAATATCATTACGTATCAATGAGTACACCACGCAACATAGGTTTTTATGTATTTGTGAGTTTATTTTTAATAAGCTTTCAGATGATATCTGAAGTTTTTTAATTTTAGATAATTTTTTTTTACCCTCTGAAGACTATTCTGGCCCTGAAAATACACACCAAATTCAAATATGAGATGGGTCCAAGTCTTAAATCGATTGGATTAATATGAAGGACTATGGTGCCAATATCTTGCTTTTAACAAAGTTTGCACAAAAATTGTAATATGTTGCACAATTCCCAGAACTAACAGAGATATAGAAACAGATAATATTATATGACACTTTCTTTCAAATAAGAAGAGCCTTCGAGAATGAGAACTGCAGGGGATGTTTCTTTTCGTGTAATAAATTTATCAATTAACAAATTAATATTGTTTTTTATAAAGGATAGAGAAATTGATTTAGAATGAGATTATCACTAAAAGAAAAATTATATGGCACATTTTCTTTGAGAAAAATAAAGAAAAACTGTTTATATTTAGGCAGGAAATGAGAAAAAACAACTCATATTAGGTATGCAATAACAAAGAAAACAGCGTACTAGAAATGTAAAGAAAGCAACATTTTTCTCACTGCTCCAAATATAAGTTGTTTTAAAAAGGCTAAAAAAGATAAAAAAAACTTCAAAACGTTCGATAAGAAGACCCTTCTTCACCTCCATTAACAAAACTTGGTACATTCATTCATCAAACGGATCTGAAGATTTTGGAACTATTTTTACTCTTTGCTAACGCAGAAACAACTTATGACATTGCAAATATGGGAAATTTTAAAAAATGACTATGTTACCTTGGCTAACCAAGCTTGGTACACATATGGCACATACTATTCTAAAGATTTTTTTGCAATTTTTTTGCTTTTTTACCATTGCAATAGTCTATGAAGTTATCAATATCGTCATTTTAAGAATAGGGAAACCAAGGGCACGACCAATATTTTACCGTGTGATATAACTTAGTAGACATAAACCAAAAATGTTCAGGAACTTTTTGGACTACATTTTACGTCCTCCTGCCATAGCAACTAACTGCTCATCCTAAAAATGCATGGAAACTTTTAGAAACACCATTGCTATTTCATGAATCTTTTACTTATTTTCTCACCTTTTTTTTAAAAAAAAAACAGTGCTTTGTTAGCTAGGTATCTATTGCTGGATTTGCATTAGCAGACCTGTACAACTCTTCAGTGTCATGCAATGCTGTATTAGTCAGGGAGCAGAATTTCATCTTCATATCTAGACATGATTAGAAAACCCTCTTAGTGGATGAACATTCTATCCAATCAGCTTGCAGGAAACAGGAAATTTACGTGGTAGTAAAAAATTTATGGTCAATTTTTCAAAATATGCCCTTACCTGCACTCCTTCGCAGTGGTTTTTTATATACTGAAAAACAGAAAATTTCCCTAATTACTCCAATCATAAGTGCTCAAATTTTTTTGCATCATTTTTGTGGAAAAATAGCAAAACTTTACCTCTGCAGGCCACTTCTTGCATTAGTATTCGTCATATTTTTTGATCAATAAGCTGCATTCGAAAACTTTGTTCTCCAGGGCCAACTAATTAATACTATTCATAAGTAAGAAACTCCTTGTTTAAAGAGGCTGGTGAAAAAAATATTTCATTGAGAATTTTTGAAATCGTTTCCTTCACTCTAATTTGTGACTTCTACTTCTAAACCATTATCCCTATTCCTCATGAGGAGAGGATTTGGGGTTTTAAAAATTTTCCCAATTCATAATACTTTTTAATCTTTCTTGACCTAGTCAATACTTTCGCATAAAATGTCGACTGCAGGCACATATTTTAATTACTTAAATATAAATATAATCATAGCCCAATCTCCTGTTATGAAGACATCATTTGACTTTGGTAGGACGTGCTTTCCAATTTTCGCTATTTTACTAGCAGCTTCCAAATGACGCCATATTACTGTCACACTGACCACATTAAGATTTTGACACAGGAAAAACATTACTTTTAGTGGGGCTCATAAATACCAAAAATAATTTATATTTGTTTAACTTATCAAAATAGAGGAGTCTGTGCAATTTTATGGCCATTCACAAAGAATATATCAAAAACTACTTTAAAGTCAAAAATTTTCGCATCCAGAAATTTGTAACATTTTTCGGGAATTTAATTATTAGTCAGATTCAAGAATTTGACGAGAATTTATTTTTGGGAATCGATAAATCTTTACATAAAATTTCTGACTTTAAAGTACATAAAAATACTTAAATCTTGAAATTTCTAACGAATTCCCCCTTCCTTTGCCCAGTTTTTAAGGTATCTTCGTTTTATTTTTGCAGAAAGGCAAAATGTAATTTTTACTAAGTGGCACCAGAAATTATTGATTGAATTATTTTAGAAGATTGCCTGTGTTGTAATCAACTATTAAAATTTTTAAAAATTAAAAATTTTAAAACTTTAAAAATTAAATCTAGGGGGGTTTTAGAAACTACTAATTATTCTTTACATTGGTGCGAGTCCTCTTACCTTTCAATTTCTGATTAAATCATTTTTTACTTTATTTAAATTAAAGTTTGGTGCCTTGTACTACTGCAATTGGTAACCAGGGGCACAAATCTGGTGAATTATTGTGTTTGAAGTTTATTTATTTATTTATTTGTTTATATATGTTTTGGGGTGAAGAGAAGTATTTGACCAATACCTATATAACTAAACCAAGAGCTAAATTGTCAGAAAAAGAACCTGATTTTCTGAAACCTCATACTGAAATTTCAGGTTGAAGACAAGAATGGTCTATTATCAAAATTAAAACATACTATTTACTGTACTCGAAAATAGTGCTAAGCTAGACAAATTCTTCAAATTATTCAGGGCTACACTACAGAAGGCTAAAGTTGCTAATGGTTATAAAGGTCTTGGACTGCTGTTAGGTCTTAGCCCCTTAAATGAGGTTCTTGATAAATCAAGGGGAAAAAATTCGCTTAGTGTCTATAGTGACAAGAAACTGTTTTTCAATAAATGATATTTTTTGAAGTTTTAGTCTTCCAAAAAACATTGAAAATGCAAAAATTTTTAAAAGGTTGTTATAAAACTCATAAATGAAAAGAATTTGAATTGCAAAAGGGTTTGAGGACAAAAGTGACCCTAGAAACAATTCTGATAAATTCTATTGCAGAAAGATTTTAAACTGGTTGATTACAAAAGATTTGTTGTCTACAAAATAATTTTAACAAAATCAAATGCAGAATGCAGAAAATAGAATGTAGTTAATGCAGAATGCAGAAAATAAAGTGAAGGTCATTCTTGAAATTTGTGCCCAAATTATATCTGTCTAAATTAATGTTCCTAAAATGAAACAATGGCATTTTTACTTTTACTTCATTGAATTAAGCCTCAGCAAGAATTTTTGGATCAAATCCCTTCACCATTGTACCACAAGTAACAAGGAAAGAAAAAACACAGTATGTTATATTCAGCTAACTTTTATCTAATTTATGCTTTTTTTGTGTGTGCCCGAAATTGGTATACTGACCTTGATAACTGCCTGTATTCAACCCCTGCAACCCGCAAAATTATAAGCTAAATAGCCTCCAATTCATAAACTATCAAAAGTAATAACAGATTACCTAGCCAGGTATAGCAACACATTTTATGATATGACAGATAAAATTCCTGAACACAGAAACTATTGATGATGACCTCAACAAAATGTCGACCAGTAGAATTTTTTTGCCTTTGTATAGTATTTTTTAAGGTCTGTTGTCATGCAGAGTGTTTGGTTTTCCAAAAAAGCAGGGAGAGGGGGAGTTTTTCCTTCCCAAAGGCTGAAGTAATGTGATAAAACTATAGGAAGCTCAAAATGGTCTAAATGTTATATCTGCTAAAGGATTTTTCTGAAGGAACTTCTGAGTAAAAAATTTGAAGTATTTTAGGCAAAAACACACCAACGCAGAGAATGGGCTTTTAGTAAAGCACAATTTTCAAAGTATGTTACTAGACAGATTTAAATAAAATCAACATTTTGGTCGAATCTGAGCACTCAGGATGAAAGTAATTAGAGAAATCTTCTGTTTTTCAGTGTATGAAAAATTCCTACAATGGAGTGCAGGTAGGGGTATATTTTGAAGAATTAACCATGATTATACTCAAGTATTGTAAGAAAACCATAGCAAGCTTGGAAATGTCTAAAAGGTATGTCTCCTAAGTTTTCTGAAGGAATTGTCTGAGTAAGAAATTAGCAGTATTTTAGGCAAAAAACACCAATGGAGGAGTGCAGAGAATGGCCTTTTGGCAATGCACAACTTTTAAAGCATGTTACTAAATAGATATAAATAAAATCAACTTATCGGTCGAATTTAAGTGCTTAGGATGGGAATAAGTGGAGACATAACCGTTTTTTTAGTACCTAAAAAATCACTAAAATGGTGCATGTGGGTGCATATTTTAAAAAATTGATCAGTAATTTTTTACTACCACTCAGGATTGTGAGCCTTCTGTGATGTGCTGTGTTGCACAGGAGTAATCACAATCTTCTGGATATTGCAAGTGTCTTATTATACAGTCTCTCCCAATATTTTAAATTATTAGCTATATTAATAATCTTCATTTCAGTTTGGGATTTTATAAGGATGGACTGTTGTTACTTAACAAAGCTCTCAGGAGTGAAAAAAGACTTCAAAGCTTGTACATTAACAGAGGAGGTAAGAAAGTAATGGATTATAAATAGCTCTATTTTCATCTTCTTTAAGAATTCAGTTAAAAAAGATTTTAAAAACTGTATGACCAACCTCTATTACTACTAATGCTATTACTTTTTATATTTTATTTCTATGTATTGTGGTATTTTTTCCTGAAGTACGCTCTTCCACAACCTCTCACAAGGATCAGTATCTTAAACTATTTGAAACATTTGACTTGTTTCTGATTGAGCACTAGTAAGGAAATATGAAACTCTCTTCAGTAACATTTTTTGTGCTACTCCATTAATTTGCACTTTTGTCATTTTTACCAGCAGAATTTCTTTGAATATTTTTATTCAAACTAAATTTTTTCATTCAATTTTTTTCTTTTCTTTTTTTATTTTATTTCGTGGAGATTTCTTTACAAAATTAGCTCTACCCTTTTTAGACCTGGGATGGACCAAAATCTAAAAAATATTTTGTTGACTCTTATTACTTTGTAGTCATTAACCTTTATAAGGGCTTGTTGTCTGTGCTGTGGGTTACAACAAGAAATCAATATTGTTTGAACTGACAACAATTTTTTTATTGTGATGCTATATACCGGCAACCTTAGCTGATAATCGCATAGAGCTTGCACTCAATTGAGCTAATTTAGAGTCAGTCCAGTTTTTCTATTATGCTCACTTCAATTTAATAAATGTACAGACACCCTTAGATTATAATGAGGCTCTCTTGACCCACAATATTAATTAATTTTTTAAAGAATAAAAGAAATCGTAACTGTGTACGTATATAGTTTTTCAAAGATGTTTCAAATGATTCTACTTACTTTGATGAATTGTTTTAATAAGCTGTACAACAACTTTAGCTACATTTGTACAATATATAAATGATTATCAGAGAGCAAATATTTATCCACACAACACCTGGGATATAGAAACAGCCTATCAAAAGGTTAAAATTTAAAATTCCAAACATGCACGCTGCATTTACTTAAGCTTTTAATATTATCAGCAAGGGATCACACAGCAATCTCTTACTGGGACTGCCTCAGCAGACCTAACCGACTGAGCATCGGGTCAACATAAAATTGTAGTTTGTGATTGTGTGATACTTATTAAATGATGTCAGTATTTTTTTACATTTTCGTTTCAGAACATTCACGAAGAAATATATTTAAAACTCTATAGAAATGGATAATTTTAATTTTCCGTGGATAATTTTAAGCTTCTTTTTTAGAAAAGAACGTTTCTAGAACTATATCATGAGAATGCTTTCATTTTCAACTTTTACGGAGTTTTTATCTAACAGAACAAAAAAAGTTATGGGAAATGCCTTGTAAAATGGCCCTTAACATTTTATTTTGACATTTTCTTTTTACTAATGCTAATAAAAATAGCAAATTGAAATATTTAGAAAAAATGCATGTTTTGAAAAAAATTGTTATGAACTGTTTAGTGTAACCTTAAACAGTTTTGGCTGACCAACTTTAGTGCACCTGTTACCCAAAAAAAGAAACGTTTTCAACCCACCTTTCGTCCCTTACCCCACATTGATGGCTACCGTCAAACGGGGTGACTTCGGACACCTGGGGTGACTTCGGACAACAGTATCTAAATCACTTTGAAATGTCCTTACCATAACTAAACGTTTGTAAGTGAACGTTTTTGGATTGATTTGCAGATAAAAGAAAACAATAGGCAATCTCTATCGAAAATTTAATGCGTTAATGGCAATAGCGCTACCAATAGTTGGTGATTTGTGAGCATGTTGGAGATAAAAATGATGGAGATATGATGAACAGAATTTCTCCATATTAGTGAGATGATAACGGCATGCCAAATATAAATATCGAAACAATATAAATTCAATGGCATAAATTTGAAAAATCATTCTCAGAGCATGTCCTTGCTCCAATTAATCTCAACTAGACGCAAACTTACTATTCCATCTCTGTGAATCGCCTGGAAGGACCTCATATTTTGCCTTCCATAGCCACATAAAAAAATTTTGAAAAAATGAATCTTATTTTTTTCGGTCAGTAGTTGTAACAAAACAGCAAATATGCCATAATTTTGTACAGTGGGAGATAAAAACCAATTTGTAATAGCAAAAGGAAGAATGAAGACGTATTGGTTACGCGTGAGATCTGTAATATTGCCAACGTGTGCAATGTTTGCATAAAAAAGATGGTTGCATAAAACATATCGCCAGTTCTTAAATATTCTGAATTCTAATTGATAAAATATGAATATTTCCTTCCACATGAAGATTTATAGTATGAAAATCAATAACTTTACTACTAAATTATTAAATTAGTTGTTTAAATTATTATATGTCCGAAGTCACCCCATATAGGTAGGATAACTTCAGACAACTTCAAAGGCTTTTAAAATCTAGCAAGCGAGATATTATCCGGCAAATATAACATCTAGCGAATTGTTTCTGTACATTTGTTCCTCGCCAGAATTTTCACGGTGTAAATCACGGTGACTTGCAAGTTTTTCCAAATTAAAAGAAAAAAGTGTCCAAAGTCACCCCGTATGCACTGTATGCAATCATAAATAATGTGACATTTAAACTTTGAAATACCACCTGCTATTTTTATAGGAGCCTATGAAGCCTACATTGATCTTGATACAATACACTAAGTTATAAACTCCTGCATTATTATAATTGCAATGCAATACAACACTGATTTTGTCCATTACCTACCTTTTAAAAATTTTCAGTCTGAAAAAATGAAAGTGAAGTGTGGTAGCGTTTTTTGAGGATGGATGTTAGCCAGGATCCTTGGGAGAGAAGGTATATAGGGGGGGGGGGCTTTCCCCCTATAATTGAGCAAATATTGAGAGAGAGTTTATGCCCTGTTCATTGCAAAGAAGTGCCGAAAGAATAGACTTTGTGGGTAGTGTAGGCTGTGTTAGACAACGCATGCCAAGTAGGCAATGTAGGCTGTGTTGGCAACTGTAGGCTTAGTGTGCAACATAGGAAGCGAATACGTTGTATGACACCTACAAATATTTTTATGCACAGGTGATGTTCTAGAGTTGTTCCAATGTAATTATAACGAAATTTGAATATCATTAGTTATATATATGGAAAAGCATGAACCACCAAAAGAAAGATAGCGATAATAGAGACTGCAGTTACTAATTGACCTACAGTTACAAAAATTTAACTGATTAAGCAGGTGATTAATATAATAAAAAATTGCATGTATGTTATGGCCACCTGAAAAAAAAGCGTTACCAATTTCCTAACATAACATACCATGTCTGCAAGTATGTTACAGTTTATTAATAGGACGAATTTTAGACCAGGTGAATCTGGGGGTCAGGGGTCACCCGAGAGATGCCAAATTGTTATTGTTATTTTTGGATTGCCAATAGACTATATTTACAGGAATATCATGGTAAATAGGCTGTAAAGGTGACAATAATACACAATAGCCCTTCAAAGAGGGGGTATTTTTTGCCTCAAAACCAATTTTTATGGGATTTGCTTAGGGATGGTATGTACTCTATAATCTTTGAACTTTGACTGTGCAATATATACTTATCTATACATGACGAAACTTTGCCAAGTTCTTACAAATAAATGAAAATTTAGGTTTTCGAAAACATTGTTTCAAATTTTTAATCAGGGGGTCCAGCAGAAGAGAAAACTGGGGGTAAAACCTTAAAAATAGCAGTTTTTTCCTCAAATCTCGTCATATTAAGCCACCAAATTGGAAACAAAACTTTTAATCAATTTAAAAAGATTAACTATAATAAGAATTTTCCCAAACGATTTTTTTATAACATTTTAGGTCCCAAATTTTCAAAAACCGGGGGTAAAATGAAGAAGGAAAGGCATTTTTAGCTAAAAAATCCATTTTTTTTTACAATATCTTGAAAACAAAATTCTGCAATTGATTGAAAACTTTTAAATAGTGTTAGTCTAACTTCAAAAGTGAATTCCCATTTCATTCTGAGCTCTAGAGT